>JABXWE010038047.1:0-16133 GCA_014611495.1 Limonius californicus
TCAACTCAACTGACAGCGATAATAGTGCATCGGATTAAAAATGTGTAGTGCGTGAGGAGCTAGTAGTAGCTGCCCTCTTAAAGTTATTACAAGTGCAAAATTATCACCTTCAACTCAACTGTGGATAACATTAATCTGTTGAGCCGGTTACAAGTATATAATTTAAAAAAAAAAAATTAGAGAAAAGTTGTACTTTTTTATGGCGACTGAGAATCTGACATCCTGGATATTTTGATTCGTTCGTGATTTATTACGAAAAAACTGAAAATTGTAATTTTAGAAATAAATTATTATCTCCTTTGCCGGCCTCGGTGGTCTAGTGGTTAGTGCATTTGCCTTTAGATCCAAGGATCGCGGGGTCGAACCTGGTCGAGGTCGGTGAGCTTTTTCTAGCGGGGAAAAATCAAAAAGTGCGCCTTCTGTCGAATAAGAAGTAAAGCCGTATGTCCCGTGCATCTGCGATGTGTGACACGTTAAAAATCCCTACTGGAATTGGAATTACCCCAGATAGGCAAAGTTCTTGGTAAGCGTGTACAATAAGCCAATGATGGCTGCAGTGCTTAGAGCTGCTTGGTAAACCGCGTCCTAGATCTCGCTCTTTCAAATCAAATACCTCCTGCCATTGACGCTGTTTCAATTAAACTTGGTACCTTCATGTTTTTGGTCACTTTTAAATAAGTTGAAATTTTCTAGACCTTCTAGATTTCAAGATTTGTTTTTATTTTTTATGGCCGCCATACTGGATTATCAGACCATTAGATGGAAAAAACTATTAGCTTTCCAAATTGGTAACCAACATAACCTTTTTCTTGAAAAAAACGTTAATATTTGAAAATTTGTATAAATAATTCATAAAATCGCTTTGGCTTTGAAAAACAAACACAATAATTAAAGTGGGAGATTGTATTGTATTGTGCTAATTGTCATTCATCATCATTATCATGCTCCTCGTTTATACCGCTTGCGCAGTGACGAGGCGGTGTGAGGCAAAGCTAAGCTAGTTTGTGCTATGCACAACAGGGCCCGACTCTGCGGGTTACCGTGTTGGTGTGAAACCGTGCTTGACTTGCCTGGTGCGTGTGCATGTTTTTGTTTATGGTCTTCTTACTCCTCTAATGTGACCGTAATACGAGGAGTGCCATTAATTTGATCCCCAATGGGAAATGAAAACCGGGACCCCGTACCGACCACCCAGGGAATTAGAAAAATTTCCGACCATGGATTGATTCGAACCGAAAAGCGTTTGGACTATTAAATCCAATAAACTCTTTAAATACTGCAAACATTTTATTGGCTTAATGATAACTAGAATAACAAATTCAAAAACAGCAGATGATTATTTAAGTTTTCAAAGTGCGCGCCGTTTATAAAAAAATGGAATTGGCAGGTAACAAATGATTAGCTGTAATAACAAAATAGACACACTGCATTGAAGTGGTGTACGTAGAGTTTCTTTATCGTGTTTTGTAATTGTCCAGATGTTTCACCGATGAAAAAAAGCAGGATATGTACGATATCTACATTCACAGCAATAGAAATTTTATTTTAGCATTTGAAAATTATGCAAATTTGTATCCAGAGAGATAGCTACCCCACCGAACAATATTTTCAAGGATTTCAAGAAATTTGGCTATTTGTGGAAGGTTTAGAAGCCCACGAGGGCCGTATAGAAAAGGAATTATTGCTAATGAAGTGAATATGCTGGGTCAACTAACGATTGATCCAAAAATCTCCAGACGAAGAATTTCCCAAGACTATAGTCCTGATGATTCATATGTGAGGAAAATCATCAAAAAAACATAAGTACCATGATTATAAATTCACTCCTGTATAAACTTTTCATTCTGGTGATGGTAATAAAAGATTGGACTTTTGTTATTGGTTTCGTGTAAAACTGCAGCCAGATCCATATTTTTCCAGAAAAATATTATAGACTGATGAGTATTTATTTACAAATTCTGGAGTGTTTAACAAGAAAAATCTCTATCACTATGCAACAGAGAATCCCCGTTTAATAAGAGACACTCAGCCGCAAGTGCGATATTTTTTGAAAGTATCGGCTAGCCTTTTAGATAATTCTAGAAGAATTAGTAACCCTTCAAAAGCATAAGTGGTACCAGCAAGATGGAGCTGGTCCCCACAACACCCACATTGTTCGAGATTATTTAGATGTACGTTTTTAAAATTCACGGCTTGGCACGTTTGGTCCTGTTCGTTGACCTCCATGATCGCCATGCCTAACGCCTATTGATTTCTGTGGGGCAACGTAGAAAACGCTGTATCCCCAACAGAAAATACCGGACATCTTCGCATCAAAATCGAAAATGCCTTCGACTTCATTTCGAGGCAAACCATCTGAAAAGCAGTGGGCGAAATGAATTTGAGAACTAACCTCTACATCATAAATAACGGCGCGCACTTTGAACAAATTAAATAATCACAGTGTTTTTGAATTTCTCATCCTGTTATCCTCAGACCAATAAAATGTTTTGAGTATTTAAGGAATTTAAATGATAATATTAGCAATACAATCTGCGACTTTAATTATTGTTTCAACTGGTTCTAATAGCATACGCGATTTTATAAATTAATTACACAAATTTTCAAAATTCAAGAATTTTTTTGGAAGGCAAAGGTTTTGTCGGTTACCATTTTTTTGTCTACCTAATGGTGTGATAATCCAATATGGCTGCAATTAGAAATAAAAAGGTTGCTTATCGCAGTTTTAAATCTAGAAGGCCTGGAAAATGCCTGTCAATGTCATTCAACTTACAGTGACCATAAACATAAAGTTACCAACTTTGATTGAAATAGCGTTAATGGTAGGGAAGATAATAATTTATTTCTAAAATTACAATTTTCAGCTGTTTCGTGACAAACCAAGAACGAATCAAAATATCCTGGATTTCTTTTAAGATTCCCAAGCGGCACAAAAAGCGCAACTTAAATTTATCTCTCTAGTTAAGTTAACCAACCTCGTATCTCTTAGTGTTTCCGAGATTCCAGCGGTAAGCATCGAAAAATTCACCACCCTGTATAATTAAAAAAAAAAGTAGTTGAAAATGCTACTTGAAAATTTTGCGTCCAAGGTCACGACAAAAGTAACATAAAATGCTCAACAAAAATCAGCAAGATTTTGCACTTTTGAATCTACAGGACCAAACGCCACAAGAAGAATGAGTGAAAAATATATATGGAGACTTACAGTCATACCGAGTTTCATTATGATCCTAAATTTGCCTTCACATTCGATGTATGTATGGTATACAAGATTTGAAAGTATTTACAGAGAAGATGCACAGAAACTTTCTGATTCCACCAAGGTGAGTTTCCTGCTTGGAAAAACACGGACGCCGTGTCATAAACAATATGTAAATATAATTCTATCTTATTTGAGCGAATCTTCTCGTTCGCATGAAGTAGGTAAAGAGAAAGTGTGGTGAATTTAAATGTGGCAGAGAGTCTTGTGAACATGAGCATGCACTGCGACAGCACCAAAAACCCATTATTTAGCTGTGAGTGATCAAAGAATATGAATCAAGGAGGTACCGCAAGAAAGGAGCTTTTCATACTATATAGTCTTAAATATTCTTCTTCACCACCGAAATTTTGGAACCCATCTTTATTTGTCAGATTTATCTTATAAGAATTACTGTTTATACCCAAAATTAAAAAAGAAAAAACTTTCATGGTATGACGTTTAGCAGAGATGAAGAAGTTATTGACGCTACAAATCAGTGGTACCATTAATTAACAAACAGCTTAACGGAATTATAAAGCAATATCGTTTAGAAGACAAATACAATAATCTAGATAGATATTATGTTGAAAAATAAAAATATTTCTCTATTGGTTCAAATATTCCTTGCAGGACAGTCGTGGAGCACGAGGGTTCATCTCGTACATCAAGGAAACAGGGATCGTCTCATTGAAAGCAGAGCTCGACGATTAAATAAGAAATTATGCCGGCGATATTCCTTTTGAATAACTTTTGTAACATAATTTTTTTTGTTCGTTAATCGTGTCATTATAATTCATTCAATTAAGTCTAATGTTTCAATTTTGATGGAAGCCTGTATATTATGTCTTTATTTAAAAGTAAAAAAAAAACTTACGCCATATACATCTCTCTCCATAAAATAGTACATAATCATCAGTAGGACTTGCCATTCCTTCATCCAGGGCGAAACCCACATTTAAACCTTGGAAATCTTTTGTTTTCACAAACTCTCGCATTCCTTCGACTCCACCAATTTCTTCATCTATGTAAAAAATTAACAATGAAATCGACAGGAAACAAAACAAGGCAGACTCAAAATGAAACTGTTCATTAGAAAATACTAACCAGGAACAAACGATACGTGAATGGTTCGTTTAAGAACAACATTCTCTTTTTTCAGTCTTCTTATAGCTTCCAAATACTGAATACCAACACATTTCATATCTTGCGATCCTCGAGCGTAGATGTTGCCCTTTGCATCCATATCAGCACCGAAAGGTTTGTATGTCCAGTTTTCCTGTAAATTTAAATTGTTTTACTTTACTTAGAAAATTAAATGTGATTAGACAAACATACTTCGAAAACAGGAACTACATCCATATGGCTGTTTAATAGTATAGCGGGTATATTGGGTTGTTGACCAATCCATGTTAATACTACTATTGGTTTGCCAGGAAAGCAGTAAAATGTTTGGAACGATAGTCCCAAACCCTCTGCCTGCTGTTTAAGAAATTTGAGGCAGGCATCTGAAATATAATTATAATTTTAGCATCTATGTTAGGAATAGAGAATTTATAGTGTTTCTAATCAAAGATGCTGCTGGACCAATAATGTACAAAATTCGATTAAGCTTTATCAATTATTAATAACATTATGTAAGGGAAATAATTAATTTTATGCAAACTCACTTTTAGTTAAATTCAGAAACAACTCGCTAGCGGTTGTAACAATATAGATTTTAGGTATATTCTATTTTCACCAACAGGGAAATGGCATTCTAAGACTTAATACGGTTTCATAACTTGGTCAAAAGCGAGTCATAACAAAAATATCAGTTTCTTAAAATTATTAAACATACAGGCATACATTCAAGTGAAATCAATTATTTCACATCTCGTCTACATTGAGCAACACATTATTTAAAAAAAAGATAGTGTGGAGCGTAGCCTATAAGTTCAGCTAGTTAGTTTTAATACCACATAATAATTCAACGAAATTAGTCAGTTTAATTGTAATGAAAGTACATAAAGTACATAAAAATGTATTATATATGTTTAAATATAATGTTATTGTTCAATTTTTATGGAATTATGAATGCAGGAGTTTATTAATGCAATATTAATTAATAGACTAATTAAGTAATTACTAACTCCGCCGTAGACGGTCCCAACCCCGTTTGAGAAAGGAGTAGGGTTCATGGAACGGGCCAGCAACCTAACCTTGGTAAAAAATAATATAAATGCTCCAAGAACCAATGAAACCTCGGAATCTGGACGGATTTCACGGGCAAACGACTCGGCTAGAAAACGGCGTAAACGAAAATGGAAATCAAGTATCATACGACTCGCATGTTGGAATATTCCTTCGTGGGCGAGCAGAGATCAGGAGGTTATCATGGAAATGGACAAACACAAAATTGACATATGCTCTTTATCCGAACCAAAAAAAGAAAGGCAAAGGTAGCTCGAAGTACAAAAACTATATTCTGATCTACAGTGAAAAAGATAAGGGCAAAAGAGCTCAAGCTGGAGTTGGCCTCCTCGTTCATGAAAAATATGAACAGCGCATTGAGGAAATAAGAATGTTAGCGATAAGTTACTACATACCACATTCAACTTTGACTCAGGTAAAATACGCATGGGGAGTGTTTATGCACCTGACATAAGCAAACCCAACGCAACTCTATTTCGAAAGCATGCAAGAAATAACAGAACCAATATCTTCAAATGAAGATTTGTGAAGTTTACGGTGATAATGCTGTGAGTGACAGTAAAGTTCGAAACTGGGTGAGAATGTTCAAGGACGGGCGGGTTAATGTGCATGATGAGCCACGCGCTGGCCGACCTTCTCTGATTTCTGAAGATTTGGATTTTGTTAGTAGATTTTATGCCGAGAGGCGCAACAATCAGTTCTGATGCGCATTGTGTGACCTTGAGAAAACTCCGGCGTGCCATACAAAACAAGCGGCGTGGCCTACTGTCTTCCGGCGTGATGTTGCTCCATGACAATGCAAGGCCACATGTTTCTGCACAAACACAAGGTCTAATCAGGTCTTTTGGATGGGAACAACTGGACCATCCACCTTACAGTCCAGACCTTGCACCCAATGCTTTTCACTTGTTTCGGTACTTAAAGGAGTTCCTTGGTGGTTAACGGTTCAAAGACGACGAAGAAGTGAAAACTGCAGTCATGGATTGAGCTTCTTCACAGGCGGCAGATTTCTTTGACGTCGGAATTTAATAACTTGTTGAGCGGTATCACAAATGTTTGAATAAAAATGGAAATTATGTAGAAAAGTAGATAAAAGTATGTAGAATATGGAAAAAAATATATTTTAATGATGTTTACAGTATTTTTCTTCTTATTAAAAAACGGACTTTATTTTAAAAAATACCCCCGTATAATATTAGACATTATTCCCCGTAGCATTGTAATTTGCTACACTACAAATAAATTTATCAAGAATGTTTATATAAAATTACAACTGATATAATCATATAAAAAATATATACAGAGAGTGGATGAGGCATGCGCACGCTGTGTGTAGCTATTTAGGGACACCAACAATGGTTGTTTGCGTAAGATAATTTTGAAATGATGCACATTAGTGATTTTCTTCTTAGTAGAATTGTAACATCTACAGGCCACATAATAAATACACCATTTTAAGTCCACAAAGTTTTGCCACTCAATTATAAATTTAAACTTAAAATAAACGATAATATGTATAAACCCGATTGGTGCCGTGGGTCACCATTTGCACTCTGCCTTGGCGTCCCAAAGTTGTACAATTGGTAACGTGCAATGCCGCATCCACTCTCTATGACATCCTTGATTATTATGCATAATTTTAGAGAATTCTTTCGCACGCGTAGTATCAGTAATGTGAATGTTTTGTTTATTATATACAGGGTGTATCAGAAATAGGTACAAATATTTAAACCAGTAATATATGGACTCAAGTAGAATTCAATGGTACTATTCATTTTTCAAAAATCATTAAATTTATTTTTTGAATTAAAAAATAAAATAAAATTTTGTTTGAGAACTGCTGATGATACATAAAAAATGCATTTAAGCTGTAGAAGGTTATTACCTAATTGTAAAGTAAATCCAAAGTGGCAAACACGTAAAAACTAGTAGAAATTACGGACCTACCTAAAAGTAGTGGTTTGTGGCAGATGTGGCAAATTTTTGTTATTATCCTGCGGTTCTCAAACAATTTTGGGTCAAATTTTCAATTATTATTTTCTCATATCTTAAGGGTCCCATTGCCAAAGAAATGTTTTTTCTAGTTTGTATATGTTGTAATCTACCATCGGATTTAATATTTGTACCTATTTCTGATACACCCTGTATAAATATTCTTCGTTTTCGTGTCTGACTTGTTAATTATTATAAGATAACAAGGATTCCGACTGCTTTTATAAAACCAATTTGATGGACGTTATATCTGAATTTATAATTTTTGGTTGTTTTTATAGTACACATTGTAACTTACGCGTCATGGTGAAACCAGTTTTGTGTATTATCAAAACACGAAGTACAGCTGTACATTTTAAAATCAGGGGTCGGTGTCAATTCCGGTTACATTTACTGGTACCTATACGCTTTATAACATGTTTAAATCCGGCTTTATTTTGCACGCAAAATTGGTATCGTGTTCTAGTTGTATAACCTTAAAATTAAAGATAGTATGTGGTTGGTCCTTATCTTTTAAACCACCCTGTAGAAAAGTCTCATTAAAAAGAATAAGTGGAAAAGGTACTTCGCCTTGACTTTCTCATACTTACACAGTAATCTTTATACAGCTTGGTTGGAACACCCGACTAAAGAGATATCTTTTATTTTTGCATCTATATTACTGAAGCATACAAGCAATAATGTTTCGTTAAAACATATACAGTGCGAGTATAAAGTCTGGAACTATCGAAATAGATCTTTTATTAAATGTTTCTTAGAAAAAATCCTTGAACACGTCGATTTTTATCATAAATTAGACATATTTTAGTGTCATTGTTATTTGTAGATTGTCTTTGTTTCTGAGATATGGCGACAGAAAAATTAAAAAAAATGTATACGCTAATTTGGATGACGGATATGGAAACACCGTGAAATTCTAAAACCAAATATGGTAAAAAAGTATGATACTGCATTAAGAAGTTTTCCAGATAATTGCTTTTAAATTTTTAAAACAAAAATCAAATAACTATCAAGTAGGTTAATAATTTGGTAGCTTACTCAATTTTCCATTACGTGTATTGCAGTCATTATGAAATACAAAACCGAAACATACCAAAATAAAAAAAAAACAATTAAATTAAATGTTCGAACTGACTACCATTTTGGGCATCAAGGCAGTACCCAAGTCTGTACAAAAATTCTTCACTAATTTTACGCAAAATTTCGGGTGGAATTAATCTTATTTCTGTGCGAATTCTTAGCTTTAACTCTTCTACTGTCTGTGGGCGGCTTATGTAGACTTTACTTTTTAGATAGCCCCATAAGAAAAAATGATAAAAGTTAGGTCGGGTGATCGCGGAGGCCACTCAACAGCTCCTCATCTTCCTATCCATTTACCAGGAAAAATTTCATTTAAATAATTCTTAACACCAACAGCAAAATGTGCTGGGGCACCGTCTTGTTGAAACCATAACGTCTCGCTTGGTAGGTCTGGATCTCCATTATTCGGATAAAGCACCGCAGGAGGAATTTACATCATTTCTTAAGAAATCCAAATACTTTACGCCTGTCAATGAACCTTCGATAAAAAATGGTCCTAGAATTCTGTTCCGTACAATTCCTGTCCAAACATTGACTTTTTGAGGAAATTGCGTGTGCGTCTCGTTCATTCAGTGAGGATTTTCAGCTGCCCAATACCGACGATTATGACGATTCATTGTACCATTAAGAAGAAAGGTTGCTTCATCGGAAAAAATGATGCGATTGGAAAAGTCGCTGTCAATATTACACCGCTCCATCATTACCTCACAGAACTCTTGATTTTCTAAAACCTTTAAGACTGACCACTGGGAAATGTAATTATTTGCGGCTAGTTCTCTTGTACTTCTATGGGAATTTTCTTGTAGAGACAATAAAATATCTAGCTTAGTACCTTTATCGGTTTTTGGACGACTATCCCCACGACGATCCTTCATACGAGGTTTATAAATTAAGTAATGAGACTGGTAGCGTAGTGTTGGATCTGGCAATACTGGGGACACGGGAGTGGAAGGGGCAGCAGGTGAACATGTGATACGCCTTCAGTACGAGTTTGAACTCCCTAGTCATTTGGTTGTCCATAGCGATTTTTTTCGTGAAACACTTTTTTCTAGTGCGTTCTGAAAATGAGTGACATCAATTTCCAGCACCGGTGTGCTATTAGGTTTTGCTTCACACTTGGGCACAGCGCAACGGAAACTTTTGCAAAACTTCGGCAGGACTACAGAGAGAGTGTTTTGTCAAGGGCCTAGGTTTTTCGGTGGTTTAAGGCATTTTCAGAAGGAAGAGAGTCGATTAAAGATGAACCTCGCAGCGGAAGCCCTTCATTTTCAAGAACCGATGAAAATGTCGACAGGATCCGGGATCTCGTGCGTTCAGATCGTCGGTTGACTTGAATTTGACTCACACCACCGTTCCTCAGATTTTGACCAATGAAATGGTTCCGAAAAACCTTTCGCAGGACCAAAAGGGCATCAGGAGGGAAAGGTGCTTTGATGTTTTGGAATCGATTGAAGATGATCTCTACTGTCTGGAATGTGTCATTACTGGTGACGAGTCTTGCGTGTTTGAGTATGACCAGGAAACCAAGCGCCAGAGCATGGAATGGCACACTTCAACCTCTCCAAGGCCAAAAAAAGCAAGAATGAGCAAGTCGAAGATCAAATGCATGCCGATTTGCTTTTTTGATAGCCAGGCAATCGTTCACAAAGAGTTTGTGCCTCAAGGCTAAATGGTTAATCAACACTTTTACAGAGAGGTTCTTGAAAGACTTCGAAAAAGGGTCGTGCGTGTGAGACCAAACATCAAGAACAACAACTGTTCATCACGTCAATGCGCTTTGTCACAAAACAATTTAAATAAACGATTTTTTGGCCAGTAAGAACATCCCTATGGCTGCTCAGCCTCCTTATTCGCTCGACTTGAGTCCTTGTGACTTTTTCCTCTTCCCGAGACTGAAAAATCACCTCAAAGGAAGTCATTTGGGAACACTGGAAAACATTCAAACGGCTGCAATCGGCCAGCAGAAGGTTATTCCAATTATTCGAATAAGAAAATTGAAAAAAATCAGTCTCATTACACACCTCGTATATCCGAGTTCAGAAAGCTTCCTCTCTATTTTGGAAACTGTCCCTCTTGTGGTAAGTTCTTTATCAGGATACTTGTTATTGAATAGGTCACAAACCTCTTGTTGTGTTCTAGTGCGGTCGCCACATCCCCTCAATATTAAAACTTCAATTAGCTTTTTTTCTGTCAAATATCGCACCATTATTTACTGAATTCCATACAAAACTACACAATAAAAACAGATAAACAAACTGTGAGAACTCAATTATCAAGTGAAGAAGTCAACTGTTACCTATATGGCTACTTGATTTTTTTTATTAAAACTTGCATCTCTAGATTGTTATGCGATTTTTGTTTAAAACTTTAAAAGTAAATATCTTGGAAACTTCTTAATACAGTATTATACTTTTTTTTAGCATATTTGGTTTTAGAATTTCACGCTCTTTCCAAATCCGTCATAACTCAGAAACAAAAGACAATCTACAAAATACAATATGTCTAATTTAAGATAAAAATCGACTTGTTCGAGGATTTTTTCATAAACAGTTAGTAAACGATTTATTTATATTGTTTCAGACTTTACATTCGCACTGTATGTACACTGGGTTGCACAAAAATCGCGTACACTTATTTTTCGTTGCACTAAGTCGGTCTTGATTTTTTTATTTGTCAGTGTCAAAAACGTAAAATGCCAAGATTGACAGAAACCGAGAAAATTCATATCGTTTCTAAGTTAGAGGAGAGATGGTCTATAAGAGCTGTAGCAAATAATTATGTCCTAAACAGAAGTACCGGTATTAGGGTAAGGAAAAGGTGACGAAGAGAGCCTAAGCAGAAAAGAAGGTTCGGACGTCCCAAAATTACGAATATTCCGGGTATAGCTTGGAGTATTGGTGGTCGTTTGAATGGGCTAGCTTATCTTGATGTTTTGGAAAACATTATGATTCCTTCAGTTGAGCAAATATACCTACAGCTTTATCTTTCAAGATAACTGCCCTGTTCATGCGGTCAATATGATAAGGTAGTAGTTTTTGAACAAAAACATCGAAATATTGCCTTGGACTGCGTGCAGCCCCGATCGAAACCTTGTAGAGAACGTTTTGGGGTAAAAAAATTATGAACGCAACTTTAGGCCTTAAAATGAAAATGAATTGTGGACAGCTAGTACAGGCAGCTGGGAAGAATTAAGTCAAGATGAAAATTATTGGCGAAATAAATATCTACACATTATGTTTTGTTTTGCTAATAACACATTAATATCTAAATAGTAAATTGATCAAAACAAGGAACTTGTTTTATATTAGATAAAATAGTGACAACTTCATTGTTAGTTTATAACATATACTCAGTAACATGGAAATCGCAACAAAAAGAAGGGGTAGGAATTTTTTGACCAAACTTGGCAGAAACTTATAACTACTAAAAGGTAGCAATTGATTAAAATTTCATTCATATGGATCAAGTGATAATGATTTATCTGACAATTCTTTCGTTTTTTCTAAGAATTTTATCAGGTGTATGTTTTGCGAGATTTTGTTCAGTTATTTATTGTTTTCGCTTTTGATCGTTTGTTTTGAGGGTGTGATCATGCCTAGACTGCGCCAACGTGGAAATTTCCGCCAATTAAGCGAATTCAACAGAGGTCGCATTATTGGTTTGCGCGAAGGAGGTTTTTCGTTCAGAGAAATTGCAAATCGCCTTAACCGGAACCAATCCACCATCATGTGCTGCTATCAGACATGGACTAGGGAGGGTCAGGAATGTCGCAGAAGAGGGACCGGGAGGCGAAGAAGAACAAATGAGGTGCAGGACCGCCATCTTCGACTTATGGCAACAAGTACCAGTACCAAATCAATTGCCGATCAATGGTTAGCTAACGAAGGTCGTCCTGTAACCCTTCGAACGGTTTATCGCAGAATCAGAGCTTTCGGCTTGCAATCCTATCGGTCACATCTTGTGTTACCACTAACGGCTCAGCACCGACAGCAACGTTTGGAGTGGTGTAGGTTGCGACTGCACTGGAACCTAGAGTGGCAGAGGGTGGTATTCAGTGATGAATCCCGATTCTGTTTGGGGATGCATGATGGCCGTATGCGTATGAAGGTCAGATGAACACGTGGGGAACGTCGCAATGTTGAATTTTCTGTTGTGAGGCATGTGCACCAAACTGGGGATTATGGTATGAGGTGCTATAACTTATGGAAGCCGGTCCCGTTTGTTATTCATCCGAGGCAATATGAACACCCAGCGATATGTGGATGAGGTTGTAGAACCCCATATTCTTCCATTTCTTCAGCATTTGGAAGACCCACTTTTCCTGCAGGATAATGCCCGTCCCCATATTGCAAGACGTTCTATGGACCGATTTGCAGAGGATAATGTCAATTTCTTGCCATGGCCACCCCGATCTCCCGATCTTTCGCCCATCTAGCATGTTTGGGACATTATGGGGAGAAGAACGAGGAACTTGCTGCATCCTCCGCAGACGCTGCAAGTTCTACAGCACGAATTACAGGTTGCTTGGGACACAATACCTCAAGAGGAAATCGACCCTCTGTTAGAATCGCTGCCACGAAGTGTGGGGGAGTGTGTAACCAATAGGGAGGGGACCAACCCATTATTAATAAAAAGTGTGTTTATATTTTGTTCTTTTTCTTTAAAATTTTAACCAATTGCTACCTTTTAGATTTTTT
The DNA here is from genome assembly GCA_014611495.1 of Limonius californicus. Lineage (NCBI taxonomy): Eukaryota > Metazoa > Arthropoda > Insecta > Coleoptera > Elateridae > Limonius > Limonius californicus. Next base: position 13,201 of record JABXWE010038047.1, read on the forward strand.
AAATCGCAGTAATCTATTTAATGCAGGATATGTTAAAAAATAATAATTAACATATAAACTGTGGTTGGATTTAGGCTTTTCACTTAATACAAATGACAACTTTAGAATAAATTTAATGAAATATATAACTGAATTATATTACATATTAATGTATCACATAGTACAGAGCATAACGGAAACATTGCCTTTTTGTTAATATACAGGAATGAAATTTTAAGCTATCAGTACACCTATACACATAGCATTCCTCAACAATCACATTTTCTATAGTGATCATAGTTGCAAGTATTTTGTTACATGATTTATCTGACTGATTTATTTATGACTAGTTCAAACAAGTCAGAGATAGTGTAAATTTCAAATGCAATTATAAAAATGTTTTAAACTATTTTAGAATGCACGACAAGTACCATTATGTTTTTTTAATCGTTTTTTCAAATTTATATGTAGTTAGCTACAAAAATTCATACACACTGTGAAGTTGGTTGCCTATATTAGCAAGAATTCTATAGAAAAATTCTCAATCTTTATTATACCATTTTATATACATTTTCTACAAACCGCGACTACGATAAATAGAAAATGTTTCTAGCATAAATTTTTTTTCATACGAGTTTTTGTAAATGTATATACATTATTACGTTTATCCCCTAACTCGGGTTACTTTCTGTAAATTCGTAAAATTAATAATCTGTGGATTGTAAATCCCCATCCATTTCTAAGCAGAAATAAGAAGAAATATTTCAAATAATTTTTAAATTTACCTCAAGCAACCGGAATTTTCTTATTTTGTAAGATTACAACTAACAAAAATAAAACTTCATCCATTTGCTACCCTTTGTTGCACGCCTATTTCGGCAGATTGTTTCTGAATATTCATTCATGGTACACTATTTTTACTAAATACTACTTATTGTAGACATAATTACTATAGTCAAGTTGCTCTTAGGCTGCGTGCACGTCATCAAATTACTTGTTTTTAGTATTGATAGTAGCAATTCTAAAATACTAAAAAATTCTGTTTTGAAATTGCCCAGTTGCCAGCTCTAGGGTCCTCTACTTTTCTAAAATAATCTTGTAAGTTTAGAAATAATAAAACACATAATATACCTACTTAATTGTTAGAATGGTGAAAGTTATTAACAAAGTTACTATACTGCAAATTGTGAAAGCTTTCAACCACTATAAAAGAGACAGGCCAGACTACACGATTTACCATTATAAATCGATTAATTGATATATTTGGGGTAAGCTTGTATTATTTCTTAAATTTGCAATTGCAAATTACTTATAATTTTAGGTGTCTGGGCGTTCTATAAGGGACATTTTATCACACGGACAGGACGTTTTGAAATCATCCATTTGTAGTATACGCGCTAAAACGGACGTTTTCTTAAATTACACGTTTAGAAAAGATTTGCAACGACAAATTTGGCAGTATCATTTGAAGAATGATCAGGGCGTAAAGAAAACTACGAACTATGAAAGAAAGATGGCTAGATAAACAAAAGGTCCGAAATAGAGATAGCTACGGGAAGACATCGACAAGCTGTATAAACCTGAATATACAGGTGTTTAAAAAATACATTCTGATATTTTACCCACTTATGGATCTCATCAATACAAACAAAAAATTCGTAATAAACATGGGTTCGAAAATCAACCGTTTTCAATCCAAATTATTTACGCAGAGTAGAAGTGCAGAATCGTATTTATCACGTCCGCTATGGAAGTGGATAAAACAACATTTGTTTTAGGTTTCGTAAGTGTCAATATTGTTATTGTTGTTGTTGGAATATGTATACCAAAGTGGAAATGGCAGATATGAATATTTCATGTATGGTAAGGTCAATGGTAAATCGTCGCTTGTATGCCGAAGCATTTCCGACCCGAGCACTTCCGTGTGACAAATGTTTTACAAATTTTCATTAACGTTTATTCGAAGTTGGGGCATTTAAATTAAGAAACAGTGATGGTGGTCGGCCTAGATCAGTTTCTAATCCGGAACGGAACTTAACATTATAAGGAGGATAAAAAAAAATCTAGGTACCAATACTGGAAGACTTTCTGCCGAAACAAATATTAATGCTTCCCTAATTTGGAGAACGTTACGTGATGAGCAATTGAACCCATACCATATTCAAAGTGTACAGACTCTCATTGTGCCTGATTATGATGCACGTCTGGTGTTTTGCCAATGGGCATTGACAAGAGTTGCTGAAAACGCAAACTTTGTTAGTAAAGTCTTATTCACTTACCAAGCTAGTTTCATAAGAAATTGCATTTTTAATTTCCACAACAGCCACGTTTGGTCAGATAAAAACCCTCATACTATTATTGAATCGAATCATCAACAACAAATTTCAATTAACGTTTGGCTTGGTTTTTTTGGAGACCATATGATAGGACCTTTTTTCTTCCGAACCGTTTGACTAGCCAATTGTATCTTGACTTTTTGGGTAATGCCTTACCATTATTGTTAGATGTACCCCTCATTCATAGAATGAATATGTGGTTGATGCACGATGAGGCTCCTGCACATTTTTCAATCATGGTCAGAAATTTCCTAAACGAAATTTACAACAGCAGGTGGATAGGCCGAGGAAGTCCAGTTGTGTGGCGACTTATATCTCCTGACCTCAATCCGCTCGACTTTTGTATTTGGGGTATTTAAAGTCGTCAGTTTATTCAAGCCCTGTGAATACTTTAAACGAATTGGGAGGACGAATAGCACATGCCTGCCAGACTATTCGTTTGAATCCGGGAATATTTGAAAGAATGCGGCGTTTATTTTTACGGAGGATGCGAAGGATGTGTACAAGTGGAAGGACATGTAGAACATCTACTTTAATTATTTGTAATTAAAATGTTTTATTTACACGGCATTTGTTTTAATGGGCGGGAAAGTTATTGAAATAACAAGCAATATTTAT
>JABXWE010038048.1:0-21120 GCA_014611495.1 Limonius californicus
ACTATTTCCTGGTTATTTATACAAGCCCGGGATTACTTAAACGTCCAAACACTTTAGACAAAGTCGCGTCGGATTCTAAATGGGCGTCATTTGTATTAAGTAACAGGTGCTGGGCGCAAAAAATCGCCTCATTATTTTTTTATTGCGGCTTCCAAGTGAATTGTCACGCTCCCATCACTTACGTGACAGAAATCTGCAAACTTAGCACCTGCAAAAAAAAGGAACAGTCCTGCGTAGTAAATCAGCCGACAAAGTGGCATTACGGCTTATCACCGACGCGACACCTACTACAAGCGTTCTCAAATAACAAGCAGGTGTACCATGAAAAAACATTGCACAGGTGGTATTTATTGGAAATTCAATTAAAAACAGCCGACGTCGGTGGCACAACCATGCGGTGTAGAGGTGGCAAAATGTTGCACGCCCGAGGCCTAGGCTGCCCACTAACACTCATAAAAATATTAAACAAGCAGGTTATTAGCACTTAAACAACAATAACCTTATAAAATTCTTCACATCAAAAATTAATAATGGTGTCTCTAGAACAAAGCCACAACACACCGGGTGTCCATAATACAATTAACAGTCATTTGTGAGGTTATGTTGTTTTCCCAATCCATTGATGAAGTTTTTAAATTAGGACAGAACGGAACGGAAATCTGCCATTTCAAGAAAACCAACCAAATACAATTCCTATGGATAAAGTAAAAAATTTGCTCGTTACAGCCATTAAAAGATATATCCTCTTCTTTTTCGAGTGCTTTATCTCTTACGAAACGTAGCGCTCTTCTCTCCTATGCGTGTGTTGCGCGTTTAAAGTGCCACAGACATAGAAGACCTACAGCTTGGGGCTCCGAACCACGGGACGTGTAAACACCTACTGCAGAGAAGATTTACTAGACACAGGGGCGAGAGACAACGGCCGTTAAAAATCCGATGTTCTGGTACTAGGAATTGAATCCAGGACCTTCAGCGTAGAAGTCTAATGTGCTATCCTCGTCAACGGCCACCTCAAGAAATATATAAGTAACTTAAAAAAAATACTTATGGCATGAAAACTTAAAATACCGTCTAGGAGACTGCGTGCCACTGTGGATAGAATCCACCAGGCAACAGGACTACCCGAGTTCAACCCCCGTTGTAGCCCGAATGTTAATTAATTCTCGAGCAACAGGGGGACTCGATAGCATATTGGGGGGGAAGATGTTATACATGTGTATAGCGCTTCGTGCGCTACTTCGTGGTAAGCGGGGGAGACACCCCAAAGCAACACCATGATCCCCGTCTCACCCCCGCTTAAAAAATACCATCTTCACACCCAAAAATATATCCTTAGATAAAAAATATTTCACAATTACACAAAGAAGTGCTAAAAACAGTTTCAGTTTTCGCTGGTCGTTTGCGTTTAAGCGGGAAATACAATACCGTAAACAATGCAAATCCAAACAATTATTTGGTAAACGCTCGTTACGTCTAGTTGTACCCGAAGCACGTTTTAAATAAGTTGGGTTGTACTGCTATTTTAAGTAACAAACGATCAAAAAAGTGAGAACCGATAATATTTACCCATCCGTGCAGGGCTTTAAACTATTTTAATTAAATTTATTAATTAATTTATTGTTGCTAATATTTCTTGACGTCAAAACTGGACAAGAGCATTGTTGTCAGATGTACTAGTTCTTTGGGTATTTGTTAGGGTTCATTATCATCGTTGACAGCCTTTTCGTCGCACTGTTGGGCATCGGCCTCTTCTCTGCTACGTGTTTTTCCTCAGCGCTAAGGTAGTAACGCGAGGGACCTACAGTTTAACGTCGAATCCGAACGACAGAAAATTCAGGGAGGGTTATTCAACATTAATTCAGGCGGAACAATAAGTTCTATCATAAATTATAACCTCAATTTAGGAAGTGTAAATGACACTACACACGTATAAACACTAGAGATTTTCAACGCCGCTTATGACATAAAAGAATAGTAACTGAAAAACTATAACATTTAAGATTAATGAAAGCAGGCTAGCTAACTCGCGTTATACTTCAGCTTATGTACGCAATTTATAATATAATATCTAAAAATTGCCAATTCTAATAAGCTACAAAACGGTAATTTAATTATAATTGCAATTTTTTACGCGAGTTAATTTAATCATGTTGTTTATACTCTGTTTTGTTGTTTGATTTAACGGTTAAAATTGGAAAATTAGCAATTGAAGTAAACATACTTAAGTCGTCTTGTTTCAACAACGACGCTACTTCCGGTAAATTCGGAAGTGTTACTAGTCTAATTTCTTTCGCGCCATTATTGTAGATAATTGCCCGTCATTTGAATTTATTAAAGCAGTTTTCTTTATTCCTAGTTTTTACTAAAATATGGTATTTATCTTTGTTAGCAAGATTTTAAACGTAACTGTAATATAAAATAAGTACAATTATAGCATGATCATCAAATTTTTCAAACTGATTTCTGTAGAAGGGAATGTTCATAAATAATTGCAATATATTTAAGGTACATCACCATTACGCTTCATGCATACTGGAATTGACTATAACTGTCATGTACTTTGCAACTACTGCAAAAAAAATTGGATGATAGACGTCAAATTGATAAATTTATATGAAAATCATAAGATTAGCAACGTTATACCAAGTGTGAAACGACCGGTAAACAATTTTACGCCACCAAAACTATCTTAATCATTAGTTACAACAAATATTTTACTTTTATTTACCAATTAATTTAATAAAACAGTTAGGAAAATCTCATGCAATATACATTTAATTCTCCATTTATTCCATAAGAGACAATTTTTATCATATTTATGTGACTATAGATATCGTATTTAAACTATCAGTTGCATAGCGGAGCGGAGCAGTGCAGACGCCGGTCATACGGTATACGGTCCAGCACAATCCGCGCTGGTCAGAACTTGGACGGGTGGATCAATATAGTGGCATATGCAACCGATCGTGCTTCGGAGGGCACGTAAAACCGTCGCTCCCGGTTACCATACGAACATCTTCCGACAATCGTAAACCATGTAGTGGAACTTTTCTTCTCTGTTGGACGAGTTAGGCTAGCCTCTTGCCCGGCATACGTGCAGAGAGGGCTCACACAACCTACTTCGTTGTAGGTAATTAACAGGCCATTGGCCTAAACGCAGAAGAACGAGGAGAAGAAAAAGAAGTATTTAAACTATATATTTAAGAGTATTTGTGCGTTGTCAATTTTGTTGATTTTCTTTTCGTTCGTAAAACGATTTCAAAAGTTCACGTAGTCGTAAATTTAGATGTTAAAGTCGTTTAATTCATCCTGAACCAACAACTGTCATAAAATTGAGGTTATGTAATTTGTTCTTCCGCTTCTATAAAAAAAACTTTGAATTTCACATATAAAATTGGTAAATTTAAACGTAAATAACAATTCAGAAACGTTATATACAGTATAAAACTGCCATCTGCATCAACAAACTTATTTAAAGACCACTCAATATATTTTATTATGACCTATTTATTATGTTAGTAATATAATTTGACACTTTTTAAAGTGTCCACTTTGTTCTTAAATACAAATGCTAAAAGGTACAAAATCTGTAGATGTATATGACCAAAATAAAAAAAAGTTGATGACAAATTGAAGCCTTTTAAATGGTTCGTTTAATATTCACCAACTTAACATCCAAAGCTTATAGAGTTACATGTGTGCATTTTACATTTTAATATTATAATAAAGGTATTGCGTGATGTGACGAGGTGTGGTTTAAATAATTAGCGCATTAGTGAGTCCCGCCCTGCACTCACGCACCTCGGCACGGTGACCCGACATCACGAGAACGCCCTTAAATCATAGCGCACAAATTAAACTGATAATCTCAAAGTTGGGAAAATTATGGGGCTAAGCTGACGCTTACAGAGTCGAGTACACCGGAAAACCTATCACCCTCGTTTGCGAGTGTGTGTGTGTGATATCCAGGGCGTCGCAGAGCTCGTAAAACCGAGTCTGCAAATTCACGAACCTAGATAAGATTTGGAGCCCCTAAAAAAGCTGAAATATTTCAGGGTGTTAGTACTAAATTTGATTAATATTTTTACACCTGGAGAAATTTAACATGCAAGAATTTTCAGATATGGAACAAAAAATATAAAATAAAGTAAAAAAAAAAGCTGGGTTGCACCCCTTTAATAAATACTATAAAAAAACCTTAAGACTAGTTTTGCTAAAACAATCCCATTTCTAAACAGCAACGCTTGATAGAACACACTGTATAGAACTATTTATAACTACAACATTCTCATCATGCTCTAATCGTTTATATGACTCATATCTCATTAACACAACACGGTTCGTAAACAAGTACGGTTTGTATAACAATGTACTTAACTGCGGCACGATTCCGAAATCAAAATCTATCTTTTTGTAAAAGTACTCCACCATCATAAAATGCGTTAGAAAACTGTCACAATTCATAAATACACAAATGAAGTAATTCGGCACGGTTCGTATACGAAAATTATGTTTAAGCTCATCAATTTCCTTGCAAATATACCACATATTATATGAAGTGGAGGTTTATTTGAGATGGTTCTTAAAACTAGAAAATCATTCAACGCACTCAACGATGCATAAAATCATAAGCGAGAGATTTTTAAAGTCAAGTCGCAAACTGCAAAAAATTAAATTCCCATTGTGTAAATTCAGTACGGTTTGAGTATTATATGAAGTGGGAGTTTATTTGATGAAATTCTTTAACCCCAAAACGCATTAAACAATGCAAAGATAAATACAAAAGTAGAGGGAAGGATCTCTACACTCCAACCGGCACGGTTGGTAAAGCAGTTCTGCCTCCTCCACTTGGTACAATTATTAGGCCAATCACAACTTCTATTTTCAACATGATTCATCTACCCCCATTCTGCAAATGTGATAAAGCTAGTATACTTAACAAGAAGTCGAATAACATTTCCACAAATCATGATCTTCAAAGATGTATTTGTAAAACGGGTACGGTACGTAGAGGATAATGGTTTTTCTTATAGTTTCAAGTTCATTTTAGAAAACGACCATCTCTTTTACTCTCCAGGTTAACGACGTTTTTCCATTCCAGCGTGCTTTTTCAGTACAAACTGTCGTCTACTTAAAAAGCAACACACAATCGACTACGGATAAGTTGCGACTGATTTCTAAATTACCAAATATTCGTACACTCGGCACGGTTCGTAGATCGTCTCCTGATGATTTATATCTTGCAATGGCTACTAATAAGCTCCACATGACGATTCGCACAATAATGCGATTTATACATTCTATAATAAGACGTATAAAATAATGATCCCAAAGATAAAAAAACCCGTAAGTTGAAGAACCTCCTCAGTCCAACACGTTTTGTTAAGTGGAAAAAGCCTAAGAATAACTTGATAAATAATTTGTATATTAGGAATAATTTTTGAGTTTACATAATTTAAAAACCCGATTTGCGGGATTGACTCTATAATCTACTACCGCTCATAGAATTTTCTACCACCAATTCGGTAAGGCATGGGACGTCACCAAAGGTTTGTGATCGCTGCTAATAAGTAAATAGATTATATATTCTGCAATAACACGAATAAATAAAGATGGCGAAGACGAGGATAATCTTGCAAACCGACGAAACTTCTCAATCCGGTACGGTTCGTACAAGGGTAATGTCTAACGAGAATTTTCTAAGTAATTTCTAAATTTGAAATAATGCATAAGTGTACCAATTCAGAAACCCAATATGCAACCTGAACTGACAGTGTGCATTATTATGGCCCACAAAAATTAAATAGTTAAGACCATCAATTATACACGGCCCGGTAAATAATATTCGTTTGAATATTTAACATGAATGCTTGCTTTGTTTCGCGCGGATCGCTTCAAGAAAATCACGAATTCCTTCTATAAGGAAGTTCATTTGACAACCCTAGACGCTATTACGCCTACAAAACAGTAACCTTATTACTGCCCACAATAATCAGCCACAGGTCAAAGAATCGCTGCTACATCTAATAATTATCATAATGACGCCGAAATTATTTCTAAATAAACGCAGCGCTAGGATCTATCTGCGTCACACAATGGACACGGAGGCAGAGCAGATTTAGCCTGTAGATGGTGTAATTTATTGTGTAAATGGCACAAAGAATCCTTGTTAGTTCTGAGACGACCCGCCGGGGGCGACTCGGCGCTGCTGCGCTTCCGTTCGGACCTATAATTATCAAAACCCACACACATTCAAATAAAATAACCGGCCCTAACGAGTTCCTCACCTAATTACCATCGACTTTTATATCCTCTTTACGACACTGTGCTACTTTTTATTCGAATTAGAAGAGACGTTTGCCCTTGCTTCAGATTTTTATCTTACGCAACAGGCGCGCATTTGAAGTCCAACTGTTTCGGGAAATCACAAAACAAACTAACTAAAAAAAATCTGCTATGGTTGTACAGGAAAAAGAAACATCTAAATGCCAAATTGTCTTCAGAATACTGCCAGTTTGGTCTAAATTTAATATCAATTAAAATAAATACAAATCTCTGAATTAATTGCTTCTGGATCAAGGATTAGCTGCAAAAATTCCCGTAGTAATAGGCTTCCAAGGCGTTAATGCCTAAAAACTGGTCATGCATTAAAGATCCTGGCTGCTAATAAGTTCAGAACGCGTATTTTAGTTTTTGCATGTGGCTGATCATTACCAGCATGATTTATTGGAGAACCAGCCCAGCGTATCGGAGACAACCAGAATTGGTTTCTCATAATACATTGTAGACTGCCGCATCTGTTTAAACCCATCAGAGCTAATTTTGGCGGTTAAGATTATGCAGCGTTCAAAAGCTGCGTGAAAGTGAGCTTGAAAATTGTGCTGGTTAAAACTGCTCAAGCCATCAACCAACTGTTTATTGTCACGGAAAGAGTAAATATTATCTGCTTAGAAACAACAAATAATGGGATGTCATTCAGGATAGCAGAAAGACAACCTGTTACCACCAAATGGGATCTCTTCCATAGAAAAGAAAATAATCCCAAGTGCGGTTTAAAACAAAATATGTACTCCAAACGGCATTACCCTTATCCTAATTCCAAAAATCTTTATCCAGGTTACCAAGAATGACTGAAAAAGGGGCAATTTAGTACATGGTGGTTCATATAAGCCCGTATTTCAATCACAACAGGCGAAACTTGAAAATGTAAACTACATCTAAGGGAAAAAAATCACTACTTAACTCAAAATCTTCAATAGTATTAAAACAAACGATCTAAAATATTAATATTAAAACAATTTTCTGCGATGTTACTTAACGAAAGAAGATATAAATGATTAGAAAATGGGACTATCTATAGCTATAACAAAATATGGGGTACATTGCATTTGGGCGCCGCTGTTTTGACGTTGCCGTTTAGGCGCCGCCGTTTTGGCGCATCCGTTTTGACATTGTCGTTTTGGCGCCGCCGCTTTGAGGTTGTAGATTTGGCGCCGCCATTTTGACGTTGCCGGTTTGGCGCGTGAACATTATGTACAGTAGCAAATGTAAACAACATCTAAGGGAAAAAACCACTACTTAACTCAAAATCTTCAATAATACTGAAGGAAATCATCTAAAATAGTACTATTACAAACATTTTCTGCAATGTTACTTACGAAAGAAGATATAACTGATAAGTAATTGGGACGTAACTAACTCAATAATATAGCTATAACAAAATATGCCTTACATGACATTTGGGCGCCGAAGTTTTGACGTTGTCGTTTTGGCGCTGCCGTTTTGACGTTGTCGTTTTGGCGCCGCCGTTTTGGCGCCAAGACATTTTTGTGCCAGGACATTTGGGCGCACAATTCCAGGTTGGGAACTAACGCCAATACAGTAAAGTACAATTTAATAGGAACTTGTTTTCCTAAATTGATAAAAGTTAGCGTGAAATTAAATTATTGTATTAGATAACTGAATTGCAATGAGATAATATGCCCTTATATACGTACAAGTATTATCCTATTGTTGCCGTTTTCTAGAAGGTTGATAATTACTTCTTTCTTATTAAGTTCGCTGGTAGATTACGACTAAACGTAAATATTTAGTGAATTGGTCCAGGTAATACTTTACGCTTACTTGGTTACTATATAGGGTTAACGAACGATACAAAATGATTTAAGTATATGCTTGCCCTACCAATTATTCTATTATTGCTCTTTTTACACGGTTGAATATTACTTCTAAGTAATAGCCATTATCGGTTCATATTTAAAATGTATTAAAACGTACAAATTTTCCCATAAGTCACGGTTGGTGTTATTTTCTCCTTTTTCGTTCGTAGTGTACATACATACACACAAAACAAACAAATTGAACTAAATAAAAGTTTGAAATAATAATAAAATGTGAACGGCGGCGCGCAAATCTTCCGGCGCCAAAATTGCACCGCCAAATCGACGGCGCCCAAAAGTTCTGCTGCGCAAAATATATACAAACATCTAATAGAATTCAATACCTCGACTTTATTGTACTAATCGTACATACAAAAATGACGTCATGCAACAAGGACATGTGTATTTAATTCAAAAGTTCCAGTTACAGTAAAAATATCCTAAACCATGAATAGATAATTTTGAAACCTTGATCTACACCATTAAAAATACACTACTGGTTAACGCCCGAGACGTATACCTTAAACTGTATTAGAAAAGATGTACATATTATGTTTATAATATGCCTATAGGATGTAGTTAATTCAATACCTTCATATGGTTAACAGAAAAAGTCGAAAATACGAGTAACAAAGAAACGACCAGAAATACGACGAATCTTATCGATTGCCTTGGAATATCTCAAGAAGACTTCCTTCATACTATATTTCATATATTTTATTGAAGAGATCTAAAATGTCAATAATTTCAAGGTATATATCAAACTTTAGGTCGTACCAATAAAGAATTATTGCAAATTTCTTTTACACCAAGAAATGGTCAGTAATGGGACGTATCTAAACGATTGCCATGTGATGTCCCAAGAAAAATTACTTGATTTGTTTCCTGAAGAGATCTATATCAATCTTTAGTTCATACCAATAAAGGATTATTACAAATTTCTTTTACACCAAGAAAAATTACTGATTATGTTTCCTGAAGAGATCTAGTCTAAAATGTCAATAATTTCAAGGTATACATTAAACTTTCGTTCGTACCAATAAAGCTAAAACTGAATAATTACGTAATTATTACTTTACACCGAGAGACAGTCAAAAATGAGAAGTGTCTACTCGATGGCTTTATGATCTTCAAAGAATACTTACTTCGAATTTCGAATATTTCTTACATTTTACTGAAAAGGTCTAAATGGGAATAATATTTCGTTCGTACTAAATATGAATGATGAAAACGATGAGTTTTTATAAAATGAGATACTTCCAAAGTAATATTGACATCGACACCTACAAAAAAATTAACCAAAAATGGGACGTCTTTATCCCAATACTCTGATCCATACCAAGACGACAGAATATGATTATCAACATCTATTCCATACTTTTACCTTTCTTATTAAAAAGGGTAACTTCAAAAATTGATCATCTTCAAAAATTTTCCAGAATACTGAACAAACAACAAATCTTGTAAATGCACAACAAACGGAATATATTGCAAACTAGAATCTCTGTTTACATCAGAAAAAAATATAATTGCGTCCTGTACCTACCACTAGGATCTATATTATTCAATATTTTTATTAAACGAAATATCGTCTAAATACAAGGGATTTAAAAATGGGACATATCTAGCCCAACATATTAAAACGAAACATGCAAATCCCACAAAACAATACATATTTGTTTTGAAGATTAAATCATCCGGCTTAAAGGTTTCACTAATTTTCTCTTCACTTATGGAAATTCAAAACCAACTATTGCTAGTCGTACTATATTAAAAAAAAACGTTAAACCTTGATGTCAAGTAATAAAATTCCTTCCCAGAAAAACCGTTATTGGATACATCTGCTGAAAGAGACCAAGTGGAAGTTTATTGCAACCACGTGAAATAATAATACGCACTTTTAAACGATTTTTATAGTTTGCGGCAAGCAAACATGGTTACTTTTTTCCTCGCCATTCGCGGGCAACATTTTATTTGCTATACAACAACGCCTACTTTGGGTGCCAATTTTATTCCCTGTGCACTCCATTTAATTTCGGCAAGTTTAGACCAAATTGTGATTAAAACCGAAAGATTGTTTTAGCTTTTGTTGAATGTTAAATCAGGCGTAAATAGTACTTATGCTAAGGTTAAGTCAGCTACCAAAAACTGGCTAGTTTTTGATTATTTTCATGTCGGAAATTTATGTCTTATGTATCCAGAAAGCATCCATTTGGCTTAGACCAAAACATGGTTTGTGAAAAAGTAAGCTCGGTTTAACCTAAGATGAATGTCAAAACAAGAACCATTAGCATTTATGTAGAGGTTAGGTTAGCTATCAAAACCTGGTTATTTTCTGTCTTCGATACTGTAAATTAGCGTGCTAAACGAAGTCTTCCAAAAACATTCAGTCAAGTTTGGTCCAAAGTTAACTTAAAACACAAGGATGTTATAGACAGTGGATGCGGCATGACCACGCCGTTGTGAAGCTACTTAGGGACACCAAATATACCGAAAATAATGCAGATTAACGATTTTCTTCTTTGCAGAATTGTAGCATTTAATTTACCACACAGTGTACTAGTTTATTGGCATAAAGTTTTGCCACAAAATCATACATTTAAGCTTAATAGAGCAAAAATATTTATAAACCAGGTTGGTAATGCGGGACACCAGTAGTATTCTGGCGTGGCGTGACAAAGTGATATAGTATACAATGACGCATTCGCTATCTACAACAGCCTTGCTTAAATACAAGATTTGGTTTAACTTTCGTTGAATGCCAAAGCAAGCGTCGTCAGTATTCTTTGAGATTAGATTAGTTGTCAAAACCTCGTGATTTTTTCTTATTTGCCTAAAATTAGAGTGATATATTAGGTTTTCATAAAAATTCTAGTTACGCTTGGAGGAAATTAAGCTATAAAATCTCATATGCCTTCATTGGGTTTTACTGAATGTTATAGTCATTAGTATTTTTTGAGGTTAGGCTGGCTGTCAAAACCTGGTAATTTTTATTTTATTTGCCTAATATTAGCGTGATATATTAAGCTTCCATTAGACATCCAGCTAGGTTTGGACCAAATGAAGCTTTAAAATCTCATATGCCTCCATTGGGATTTATAGAATGTTATAGTCATTAGTATTTTTTGAGGTTAGGCTGGCTGTCAAAACCTGATGATCTTTATTTTATTTGCCTAAAATTAAGCTTCCATACGACATCTCCCTAGGTTTGAGCCAAATGAAGCTTTAAAATATCATATACCTTTATTGGGTTTTACTGAATGTCATAGTCATTAGTATTGTTTGAGATTAGGCTAGCTGTCAAAACCTGGTGATTTTTTCTTTTATTAAAACCTAAAATTAGGTTGATATATTAAGCTTCCATAAGACATCTAGCTAGGTTTGGATTAAATGAAGCTTTAAAATCTCATATGCCTTCATAGAATGCCAGTCATTAGTATTTTCTGGGGTTAGGTTAGCTGTCAAAACCAGCTAGTTTTTTTTACTTTGATTCCTAAAACTGGAGTAATATATTAAGCTTCCAAAATAACGTCTAATTAGGCTTGGACCAAACTGCGCTGTAAAATCGTATGCCTTCGTTTACGTTTCGGTGAATGTCAAAGCACGCGTCATTAGTTCTTATTTTGAGGTTAACTTGGCTATCACAAGTTGGTAAGTGATTTCTGGTATTGAGACCGGAAACTAGTGTGCTATATTTGGGTTCCATTCAAGATAAAATTTTTGTTTTGGGTAAACAACGGTTTTCAGGAAAAAATAGTAGATCCGTCATCATGTGTTACACAACACAAACAAAATGTAAGGTTATGTTTGTCCTACACATAAAAGGCGTACGTTTGTTTATCCCGCAATCATTTCGGTTTCAACGTTAATTAAAAAATGCTTTTTTCTGACTATCTTTGGCATTTTTAACGCCCTAATTCCTCCAATCCTGGATTTCAAGTAATGGTCCAACTCAGCTTGAGCAAATTCCCTAAAAATTCGCTTCCGCTCCGTTATCGCCGAAAACCGTTTCATTGCCCAATAACGCGAACAATGCAGAAGAGCGCATTTGTAGGAGAGCTTACGTGCGCCAGCTTAGCCCGCAGGGGGTGGCGCTGCAATCCCATTTGGCTCCGCGTTACTATAAAAAAAACCCGATGACATCCCATTCCCATATGTCGGCAAAGAGGAGCACATGGATTAGCCGTAATTATGCTCTCCAAACAGCCGAGCAGCGGTCATTGTCAGGGCTGTGGGAATGAAGGGGTGCTGCAGATGGTCCCTGATAAGACAACGCTCCCTTTCTGATAACATAACGCTAATAATGACTTTAGCGAAACGAGATGCCCGATATGATACATCTGAACATGTCAAGTTTATTGTGATAGTTTGCAGGGCGGAGTGGGAGTACATTAGAGTACATTAACGACAGTTGCACCTCCACCATTAATGTGATGCAAAATCATAAGGGAGTTCTTGAATACGCATATATTAAATACTACGTTATCCCACTTCTGGATTTTCCAATTTATATATTTGCGGCTATAAATATCCCACTCCTGATGTTTTTGTTTGATATTTGGTGTTATAAAAAAAAACAATAATATAGAGATCATATATACACACATGTATAATAACTATGACAGCTCCATCTAAGATTTATTATTTTTGTATACGGGGTTTCCTAGAGCAGCTGAACCCCGTGCAAAATATAAGTTTTAGGAATTTGTATCCCCAGGATACTTTAACCAAAAACGTAAACCATATTATTGTTATTAGCCACTATTAGTGTGTTAGTATTACAGTTAAACAGCCAATCTTCATATTGAAGTTAGAAAAAATCTAAAAAAATATTTACAAATTCAATTAATACCACAGTAATAATAAAGTTTGCACTATTTTTGTGGCTGAAAACCAAGGCGACTGTATTGCAAATAGAAGACCTGAATTCCATTCCATTTAGGATTAATATACACTTCTTCTCATTGTTGTAATTTATTTAATTTTCACGTGAAACACGTGTAAAAAATCATTAAAAGAAATATGTAAACAGTTTTGCGTTTTGCCTATAGTCCTACTCTCTCAGGAAACCCTGTATATGTACTCAACAATATAATAACAGTAAATCTGAGAAACCTTCTGATTGCATTTTTTCTATTCAGTAGTACTAATGTAACTGATAGGGAGACATTACACATGTACAATAGTGTTCCCACTCCTTGTTAACTAAGTTTCTCGGTGTATAACAACTTTTGTTCTATTAATTCCGTAAATATAACCTCCGATTGAAATTTCTTTGTGCAATTGGTCAATTTCAATCACTTTAATGGGAATAATAAAAGGTGGTCGTAAATTACGTTCATGTTTTATGTGGCTGAATGTCAAGCGACCGCATTAAAATTATGATTTATGTGTTTTGATTTAGTTTGCGATCCTCGAGGGCAACTTCGGATTTTCGAAAATCTGTTATATTTAGTTTAAGTATCCAAACACAAGCAAATGTTAACAAATTCTACTGAACCGAACTATTGGAATTTTAAAACAACGAAATAATCCAAAAACGCCATAAAGATTTTCAATTACAAAATATTGATGACAAATTGTCTGCAACATCCAACTCTATTTAGATACACTTGACATTGGAACTGTGAAATATGACACTATAACAGTCTTACGGAAAATTGCTACGTTCCGAATTAGAAGCACATTATGATTTCAATTAAGTGAATTTCTTCAGCTAATTGAGCTTGAGATGGACTACAAAATAGCTGTAGATGCATGAATTAGCACTTTAGAGCTTCAAGATCCCCGAGTAAAGTTGATATGTAATATTAATGATACAGCATGTTTATTCTGTAAACATACTTTATACAAAAAGTTTTATAATAAACTATAATTACAGTAAATGGTGTAACTTGAAAATCAGGACACCTTTATGGTTTTAATTACGTAAATCTTGCAAATTGATGGGATACACACTAAGTCGCTAAGGAGCCTCTAAAGACTGCTTTTAGAGAGAACCAGTTGGTGTAATCAACAGAATATTGTATCTAAATAAAACTTCTATGGCTAATAACTGCATAAATAACATAACACCTTTGGCTCTATTCGGTATTAATTTAAACAATGACAATATTCAACGATTATTTTGTATGAAATCTAAAATATTTTCAACTTTATAACGTATTAAGTAACTGTTGAGCCGGTAGTAGGCTAGAGGTAAGCGCGTTCTACTCCTACGTTAAAGGTGAGGAGATCAATTCCCAGCACCGGATTATCGGATTTTTAATGGTCGTTCTCTCTCGCAAGGCAGTGCCAAACCAGCGAGGTATTCTGCCTAGTAGTTCTCTGGAGTAGAAGCGTTTACACTTCCCGTGGTTCGGAGCCCACGTTAAACTGTAGGTCCTCTATGTCTGTGGTACTTTAAAATACTTTAAGAGATAAAGCATTCAAAGAAGAAGTAACTGTTGGTTAAAATAGGATACAAAATAGATTAAAATAAACAACAAATTCTAGAAAATCCATCTTGAACGACTCAGAATAACACAATGGGGATTAGCAGTACGTGCAAGAACGGATTTTTTTTCTATTTAATTATTAACGTTCCTCCCTTAAAGACGCACACAGACTATTCCAATTCAAATAACATAAAAACAGCAAAGTTAAATGTTTTCGATTTATCAATAATTAAAAGTTTTTCTTGGTCCACTCAAATGTCATGTATAATTTTAGAAAATTTTGGCGGTTTCTCCGACTTTTCAACATATTTATCAAATCCCGACGTTTCCCGATGTTCAACGTTAGTGGGATCCACGATCTAACGTGCAGTCAAGAAAACGACGTACGTCTTAGCTTTGTTCACGCTTAGGCAATTTGTATGTTAATGGCATTTACATAACCTTAAAATTGGGTTGGCATTGGTAGAACAATTTAAATAAGAATTACCTCGAGTTCGTTGATATTTTAAAAAGGCAACCTTAATCGTGGAAATGTACTGAAAGATAGTAAGTGGTGCGGATGATGACTTTAATTTTATAAACACAATATGACAAAAAAACACAAACGGAACGTCTTACGTTCATAATGTTTAGTACATTTCAATACATCAACTAAATTGTCATCTTCCATTACCGAGTTGGTTGAAAACTTATTTTACAAGTTCCTACCCCATGTTCAAAATGGCAACTTAGTTGCCGAAATACGTCTTGAGTGTTCTAAATATGGTGGTAGTAAAAGGTTTGTATACTTTCAACACCATTTCCGTTCAACCCAAATGTTGCAACAACATAACCTCACTTTAGCGAAACGTCGTACGAATAGCGCTAGGACAAACGTTTTGCTACCCACGGGCTACTCCAGCACATGAAAAATTCTAAATATGCTCGCCTTCTAAGCGAGTTTCGATTTTTAACTCGGGAAAGGTGAAAGCGAAAGAGGACCCTTGCATGCAGTTGTCAGTTCAAGAGCAACTTTCATCTTGGCAGTTCTGCTCGGAGCTCGGGATAAAGTTCGGAAACGCGGAAATATAAAAACGCTCGTTTAATTACCTGACACTAAATTAGGTAGAGTCAGTGACAGGTGACATAGCAGAGGCTGAGTAGAGCGCGGTGTACGCAGCCCTGTGAGCTCCTGTAGAGCGCGTCATATCCAGATCCCTTTGAAGTTCGCTGAGCCCCAAAGGCTTGGCCACGTAGCCGCGCTCCCGTTTCTCGTTCATTCGGCAGCGCTACATACTGACACATAAATTACAAAACGGTAGCTGCAACGCAAATACGAGAAATTACGGCTTCGATCGCGAAATAACTTCGCTAATAAATTTCGAGAGGCATTTCAGGAATTCCGGCCACCTACGGCAGAGGTTGAGCCTGCTGCTAATTCTCGCTGCTGCACCGAACAATCAACTCTAAACCCAATTTTAGATTATTTACACGTACAATAGCACAACTAGGATTTCTTTCTCGGTGGGAGGGGAGGAAATTAGATCTACTAGTTTTTACCACTTCAGCGAATATTTGCCATAGATCATTTTAGAATACCAATTTTAGATTGTTTATCTGCAAGCCGGGATTCTTCTTACGGGTAGAGGGAGGGAAAGGATTTATTACTACAGATTTGCTTAATATTTCTATATCAACTATTATTTGCTGTGAATCAGCAAATAAAATACACAATTGATTTGAGTTCAACTTTATTAATGGAAATACAAGAAAATTCCACGAATTTTTCCTAGGAGGAAGAAGACGGGGAGGGATCTATTACTACATTTTTGTTACTGTTTCCATATCAACGTAGTATTTCCTTGAATCAGAATAGAAAATGAACAATTATTTGAGTTCCTCTTAGGATTTTAGCTACATTTACAAAAATGCAAGACAACAAACACCAACGATTCTTCGTAAGGGGGATGGGATGGGAGAAATCTATTACTAGATTTTGGTTACTTTTTCTATATCCACGTATTATTTGCCTTCACTCAGCAAATAAGATAAACAATTGTTTAAGTTCAGGTTAAAATTTCTACGACTTTTATAAAAATGCAAGAAAACGCCTAGGATTTTTTCTGGGAGGAATGAGACGGAGAGGCTCTATTACCAGACTGTGGTTACTGTTTCCATACTGACGAATGATTTCGCGGGAATCAGTACAGAAAAGTAAACAACTATTTGAATTCAGCTTAGAATTACATCTTTAGTTGTACAAATGCAAGAAACTACCCAGGATTTTTCCTAGGAGAAAGGGAGCGGAGAGGCTCTATTATTAGATTTTGGTAACTGCTTCCTTATCAAAGTACTATTTCCTGTACATCAATGAACCAAAATAAACAATTGTTTGAGTTCAGTTTAAAATGTCCACTACATTTTGTTAAAAAATGCAAAAGAACACCTAGGATTTTTCTAGAAGGCACGGAACGAAGACGATCTATTACTAGATTTTGGTTACGGGTTCCATCTCGACGAATTATTTCTCGTGAGTCAGTAAATGAAGGTACATAAAGAATTGTTTGAATTCAACTTAGAATTACAACTTTACTTATACAAATACAAATAACTACCCAGGATTTTTCCTAGGAGGAAGGTAGCAGGAAGACTATATTACTAGATTCTGGTACTTTTTCCATATCAACGTGTTATTTTCTGTGAATCAACAAACCAAAATAAACAATTATTTGAGTTCAGCTTAAAATTTCAACTATATTTTTATAAAAATGCAAGAGAACACCTAGGATTCTCTCTAGAAGGCATGGGACGGAGAAAATCTACGACTAGATTTTGGTTACGGGTTCCATTTCGAAGAATTATTTCTCGAGAGTCAGTAAATAAAGGTAAACAATTGTTTGAATTCAGCTTAGAATTACAACTTTACTTATACAAATGTAAGCAACTACCCAGGATTTTTCTAGGAGAAAGGAAGCGTGGAGGGTCTATTACTTGATTTTGGTAACCTTCCATATCAACGTATTATTTCCAGTAAATCAACAAACCAAAATAAACAATTGTTCGAGTTCTGCTTAAAATTTCAATTGCCTTTATAAAAATGCAAGAGAACACCTAGGATTTTTTCTAGAAGGCATGGAACGAAGAGGATCTATTACTAGATTTTGGTTACGGGTGCCATTTCGACGTATTATTTCTCGTGAGTCAGTAAATGAAGGTAAAGAATTCAGCTTAGAATTACAGCTTTACTTATACAAATGCAAGAAACAAACCAAAATTAACAATTGTTTGAGTTCAGCTTAATATGTAAACTACATTTATAAAAATTCAGCAGAACACGTAGGATTTTTCTAGAAAGCCTGGGACGGAGAGGATCTATGACTAGATTTTGGTTAGGGGTTCCATATCGACGAATTATTCCTCGTGGGTCAGTAAAGAAAAGTAAACAATTGTTTCAAATTCAGCTTAGAATTACAACTTTACAAATGCAAGCAATTACTCAGTATTTTCCCTAGGAGGAAGAGAGCGGGGAGGTCCTATTACTAGATTCTGGTAACTTTGAATAGCAAAAAAAACAAATAAGCAATTGTTTGAGTTCACTTTACATTTTCAACTCAATTTAGAGAAACGCAACCGATGATCCTGTATTTTCTTAAAAAGGGCGGGGGGGGGGGGCAAGGAAATTTACTACTAGATTTCAGTTACTTTTTCCTGGTCAAAGTATTATTTGCCGGCAAAAAAAACAAAAACTTGTTTTAGTAATAGTAGAAATTCAGCTTTATATATAGAAATACACAAGCACACCCAGAATTTTTGTGGGGTTTGACGGACGAATGTATTATTAAGCCTTTGGTTACTTTTTCTAGATCAACTTTAAAATAATACTATTTACCTACCACTAATCAGCCAAAAAATAAACCACACCCAGGATTGTTCCACGGAGGGGAGTTTTTTCACCATATTAACACATTATTTATCGTGAATGAATAAAATCAAAAAACATGTTTCAGTTCAGTTTAGAGGATCACTTTTAGTTTATTTACACAAATAAAATAGCAAATCAAAGACTTTCTGTTAGGGAAGAGCGGATTTTTAAGTACAGTTTGGTGACTTTTACCCATACATTATTTGCAATAAATGAGCAAAAACCAAGAATGTTTCAATTCAGTTTGGTATCCCAACTAGGTACATTTATGCGGAAATGCAAGAGCTTTAGGACTTTTTTGTTGGGAGGGAGGTAGTTTCTTTTACTTGATTTTGATAACTTTTTTCCATTGTTGTATATGACCATATCAGCTACTATTTACCATAAAGAAAAAAAAACCAAATTCATATTTCATTTCAATTTCCAAGAGCAGCTAAATATGGACAAACGTTTGCGTTTGAAAAATGTGTACTAAATTTAATTGGTCATATCGTACGTCATATGGGATAAGTAGCAGTGATACGATTATCTATTCGCCATCAATCAGTTTTATTAAGATTATTAGTAACTGTCATAACAGACTGTAATTGTAATGTTTATACCGGGTATAACAGAGTAATTGTGATAGACGCTAATTATCCGTTTTATTTATAACGTCAATGTTTTAAGCAGGAATTGGAGGCGAGTTATCGTTAGAAAATGTCAAAATAATCAGTTTTGAATAGTTACATTAACCGGAATTAATGTTAACTTTTTTCTTTTCCATGCAACACCCTGTATATATATTTGCAGACAGGTAACACGCATAATTCTCTTAGCAAACAGTATATAACTGTTTAACGGTTGATGCATAGATTAACGACAAGATCGATAAACGTTTATTCGAATGTGCTTGCCATGGGCAGGATCTGGTAAAAATCAAAGTGGCTATTACTCAATTTTTTAAAATAATATTACTCTATTTTGTAGACCGTTTGATAAGCACTTTTCATTTTTTCACCTTAATAGTTATCTTCAAAGCAGTAGTAAAATTATAACAATATCTATAAAAATATAAACTGTATTTCTCGTGCTATTTAATAAAAAAAAGTTATACTCCCCCTCAGCAATGCAGTTCGCTGGTGGAACAAATTGGAAAGTAACAAGTAGGTGATTTGCATTGTGATTCATCATTTGAGGGCTAATTTTGTGTCGCTTACGGAATAATACGTTGGCAGTTTTCCAAATTATTCCTTGATACATAATTGTTGACTTTTATTAACAGCTTTTCCCTGCCAGCAAAAACTTTCCTGAATTCTACAAATAATTGCAATTACACACAATTCAACCGAACGTTCTTGATATACAGAGTGGCCCATAAATGTTTGTCGCAAATTTATATCTACTTCTTTAGACATGTGTAGAATTAATTCACAAATCTTTTAAAAATACTTGAAAGAAATAACTATGCAACCAAATAATCAAAGATATAAATCTAAAAGTAAACACAACTATACATTCAGTTCTAAAATACAGACAAACTTAAACATAAAAGTACAAAATAATTCTAGAAATAACTCTAACTTGGCAACTCTCAGCATGGTTTTAAAACTGCTATCATCAAGGTAACTCTAGGTATCGTATTCTACAACTTAACAGTGCAAATCTTGAAATTAAAGAATATATTAATCAGAAATATAGCTCGTCTATAGATTCGTCAATTTTCATAAATCAGCTACACCACAACCTAGTATTAGAAAATATTTCCAGTAAAACTAATCCCTGAATTGTGTCCTCTAACACAGTTTAATATTTCTATGGCTGAAAGTAAGCCCGGCTTCGTATTTTACAATTAAAAATTGTAAAGAAAAGATAAAAATATAGTTTATATGGAGAACAAATCAAGGTTCGCGTTTTTCTATCATATGGCAACTAAAGAAAAAACTTACAAATGCAAAATAGTTTTCAAAATATCTCCGGATTTGGGTGGTATAGTGTCGTGTTTTTATTAATATTAGCAAAAGTAACTACAAATTCGTATCCTACTATAAGAAAATCGTCCAACTGAAACATAATTACTCAAATAACTATAAAAACAACTAGAGATTTATGTATTCCAACCTACTATCAACAGTTCTTCTGACCAAAGTAACTACGGTTCGTATTTTACAACGTAATAATACAAACACTAAAATTGAAA
This sequence comes from Limonius californicus, assembly GCA_014611495.1. Lineage (NCBI taxonomy): Eukaryota > Metazoa > Arthropoda > Insecta > Coleoptera > Elateridae > Limonius > Limonius californicus. Next base: position 20,677 of record JABXWE010038048.1, read on the forward strand.
AATATATTATCCAGAAAAACAATCACAAATTCGTGTCTTATGACGTCCTGTTAATATTTCTTTCGTAACGTAACTCTGACTTCTTGTTTTTCAATTTAAAAGTTCAACTATCAAATTCAGTATATCTAATCAGAAAAGATATCTAGATTTGTATTCTACTATTCTGTCTCTTTCCGGTATCATAGGTCCTCTCGGTCCCTTCCGGTTCCCAGAGGATTTCTCGAATGATTTCTGTTCATCCATTCTCCTTGTTGTATATTTCTTTTTATTTTATGCTGTCTGTATTCCTTGGACCCAGCTATTTCTTAGTCTTCCTCTCTTTCTCCTTTCGGGGGAATCCATTCCATTGCCATTTTTGGTATTTGTGGTATTTGCGGTCTTCCATCCTTTGCACATGGCCGAACCATACCAATTGTCTATGTTCTATTTCTTCTACGATGTCAC
>JABXWE010038050.1:0-11728 GCA_014611495.1 Limonius californicus
GTTTATTAACGCTGTATAAGGGGGATTTTTTTGATAATGAACATCCTAGTGTGACATTTTGTACAGTATATTGTTCATTCAAGCATTTAACTGATTCAAAATTGATTGCTGATTCTATTTAGAAAGACGTTGGTGATACATAAACTTCTTCTTCTTAAATCGAGATTGCACACAATTAATACTGAAACGTCCATATGAATTTTTGAAATTTATAACTAGAGGTTTGCTCTAACGCGGCCATTTCGTAGAGAGCATGCTAATGATGTTTAAATGGTGTAAAATTGGTTCGTGAACACAAGATCAGAATGACAAACTAATTATCAGGTAAACTAGAACTTTTAATAGAAATTGTTTTCTGATCCACAAAATTTTTTTGAAATTTCAATCTTGGTCTTTTGTAACAACAGCTTATGGCTTATGCTTGGGTATTTTGCAATACCAAATTGTAGTTTGCTATGTACAATACATGCATAAATAGTAAACAAAGGTGAGCCTAAGTTCAATATAATTAATATAAATATGTATTGTTAATTTTACATACTACATATATATGTACAGGGTAAGCCAGCGAAATTGTCCTCCTGTAAAACTGCTGCAACCCAACATACAACAGTGTGCCCCACTTAAGAGTGTAACGCCCTTATAGCTTTATTAGTTTTTATCGAATTTGTACCAAAATTTTCTCAAAGGGAGAACACATTATGGTCTACTTCTGGCCCATTTATTTTTAGTATAGCAGAAGACTTTACATTTAAAGGGGACCTACGATATATGCGCCATAAGTACACCATAATATGTTCTATCTTCGAGGAAATTTTGTTTCAAATCGGACATAAACTAATAAAATTATAAGGGTGTGATACTTTTAAGTGGGGCACACCGTATAGCATGCCTTGTTTTCAAACAACGAGAAAACTGATTTGTTGACCGTTTTTGGTGACTGCCGCGAAAATGCAGTTGTCACGCGCAATCTATATATCAGGCGTTATCAAACTAAAAGACCACCGCTTGAAAAATGATTTATACACCTTAAAACGTCTTCAAGACACGTAAATTTCAAAAGATGTAGGCCCAGAACGATTACGAATGTTTTTTTAAGTAATGTAATTGCATATTAAATGCACATGTGTACGCTTTCCTAATTAAAATCACAAATGTAATCAGCAAACACACACTAAATTGCTGCTGGCCTTACTACAGTGAAATTAATATTAATCTACTGTAGTTCAAAAAGCTCTTAAAGTTATTAATCATATTGTTTTAAATTAATAAAAGTATACTTTTAAAACAAGCTAATGTATTTCAGTATGTATATATTGTAACCAAATTATGGTTTATATAGCCAAACTTCTTGGTATTTTAATTAAATAATTGTTGATTTTACCTGCTATATTCAAATATTTCAGTAATCCTGTTTATGTTATACTGAGAATATTATAAATTGTGCACGACTTTTCTGGCTCCAGGGTTATCATGAAAGTGAAGTCAAATGTTACCTAGTTCATATTCATTGTTCAGACCTTCAATATGAAACTGGAACCTCGCCAAAGTATTTTGGTTTTTCTGGATTATACAGTTGCTGAATCGTTTTAGTCGGTTTAAAATTCCATCATAATTGTTTGGTTCTGCAAAACTTAAATTCCAGATGTGCATTTATCAGCCGAGAGCACCTTTATGCCAATAATAGGTTAAAGTTAATTTAAGTATAGTTATTTAATATAGTTTTTCTGTCTTGAAGCTTTTATTATTGTAGAATGTATTTTTCAAAGTTACGGGTTACGTCACAGGTCTAAGGTTGGGATAGTTTTGTTTACTCATGACAGAAGACAGTATTGTCAACGGTTTGCAGAAACCAACCAAAACGTTGTCAAATTACCATTTACATCAGCTGTAACGCTAGGGTGGCCGGCCTCGGTGGTCTAGTGGTTAGCGCGTTTGCCTGTAGATCCGCGGGACGCAGGATCGAACCTGTCTGAGGTCGGCGAGATTTTTCTAGCAGGGAAAAATCTGAAAATGCGCCTTCTGTCGGATAAGAAGTAAAGCCGTAGGTCCCGTGCCACTGCGATGTGTGATACGTTAAAAATCACTACTGGAGTTGGAATTACCCCAGATAGGCAAAATTCTTAGTTAGGGTGTACAATGGGCCAAATGTGGCGTAAGTGCATAGAGATGCTTGGAAAACCGCGTCCTAGATCTCGCTCTTTTAAAGCAAGCAAGCAAGCAACGCTAAGGTAATTTGAGGTTATGATTGTTTTGTTCGCTCGTAATACCATACAGTATTGCTATGGTTTCGAAAAAAAGTAATTGTGGTAAGCACTATTAAACTACCACAGTTTGACGTTTCCATCAGTTGTCACTTCTAACGAAATTTGAGGTTCGGATAGTTTTGATGTCTTTTGACATCAGACAGTACAGTCAGTGGTTCGAAAACAGTAACTGTGGTAAGCCCTATTAAATTACCACAGTTTGACGTTTCCATCTGCTGTCACATCTAACGAAATTTGAGGTTCGGATAGTTTTGATGTCTCTTGACATCAGACAGTACAGTCAGTAGTTCGAAAAAAGTAACTGTGGCAAGCGCTGTTAAATTTTTTGCTCTTGACAACAGAGTGTACTGCTAGTGGTTCGAATAAAGTAACTGTGGTAAGCACTACCAAATTACCACAGTTTGTGTTTACGTCAGCTGCCACATCTAACGAAATTTGAGGTTCGGATAGTTTTGATGGCTCTTGACATCAGACACTAGTACGTCAGTGATTCGAAAAAAGTAACCATGGTAAGCGCTGTTAAATTACCACAGTTTGATGTTTCCATCAGCTGTCACTTCTAACGAAATTTGAGGTTCGGGTAGTTTTGATGTCTCTTGACATCAGACAGTACAGTCAGTAGTTCGAAAAAAGTAACTGTGGCAAGCGCTGTTAAATTTTTTGCTCTTGACAACAGAGTGTACTGCTAGTGGTTCGAAAAAAGTAACTGTGGTAAGCACTATCAAATTACCACAGTTTGTGTTTACATCAGCTGCCACATCTAACGAAATTTGAGGTTCGGATAGTTTTGATGGCTCTTAACATTAGACACTAGTACGTCAGTGATTCGAAAAAAGTAACCATGATAAGCGCTGTTAAATTACCACAGTTTGATGTGTACATCAGCTGTTATTTTTAATACAATTTGAGGTTAGGATACTTCTGTTTGCTCTTGACATCATAGCGTACTGCAAATGTTTCGAAAAAAGTAACGGTGATAAGCAATATTATATTACCACAGTTGATGTTTCCATCAGCTGTTATTTCTAAGGAAATTTGAGGTTCGGATAGTTGTGTTTGCTCTCGACATCAGAGTGTACTGCTAATGGTTCGAAAATGTAACTGTGGTTACCGCTATTAAATTACCACAGCTTGACTGTCGCATCAGTTGTCATTTCTAACAAAATTCAAGGTTTTAAGGGTTTTGTTTGCTTGTTACACAGCACACACTGTTGCTTAAGGTTCGAAAAAAAATTGTGCTACGTGCTGTTAAATTACCCCGGTTTGACGTTTACATCAGCTGTCATTTTTAACTCACTTTGAGGTTAGGATCATTTTGGTTGCTATTGACACCGCAAAATGGCCAAAGATTTAGGTAAAATCGATTGTGTTAAATACTATGATACGTCAATACTGCTTCTTAGATTTAATTTTACTGCAACAGATTTGTTTTGTAACGTAGATCAAAGATCAAAAAGCTGCAATATTAGCTTTATACCGCAGAGAGAAAGAGGATTGCTTTGAGCGTCAAACCCTATCCATGGTAGGTTTTTGCCACGCAGAAAGTTTCAAGTGCAGCATCAGAATCTATTAGTTCCCTTTGGCTTATCCACTCGAAAGATAATTGTTTTACATCCCTGTCGATAGCGGTTCTTATCCTTGAGCCTGTTCTTTGTTATTAGCTGTTTTCTTCCATACACCGGTAATTGTTTTATGACTTTTATAACTTCGCTGAGTGTAACGATGGGAACGTGTTAAATTTTCGAGAGGCTGCGTTGTTATTGGGTCAGGCGATGTCCTCGTTTTCACTGTTGGCCCAGCCCAGTAGTGGCTCTGCGAACGCGGTCGATAACGGTGTCTCGAAAGTGAATGTGCGGCTGGTCCGTTGGGCGGTATCATTGCACAACCGTGCGTGTATGTCGGGGACGGCTACTTTGGAAGCAAAGCCTATGTTTATCGCCACCAGGCAGCCGGGAACCAAAGACTACACCGTACTAACTTGATTTGGTGGAAGATGTGATCCGCTTTCTTAGATAGCTCAGATGAGCGATCACAAACAGAGAACATCAAGACGTTATGAATTTTTCATTAGAATATTGAATAATGAGGTGTCCCATGTGTCCTTAATTGGGGCACTGATATGGGATTCACATTTTGGGGTTTACGTAGTTTTATTTCGTTTCAAAATTGTTCAGCCCTTTTTCTATTAACAATGTTATATGTAACGAATGGGTGGAGTGTCTAGAATTCGATTATTTCACATTTTAAAATAAGCAGTATGACTATTGGTTAGATGTGTTGCTGTCTACATACTTCCCGCAATTTTTGATTGTTAGAAACATTTTCAAAGAAATAATGAACATTTGTAATTTGCTTTTAAATGTTAACTTCAAGGAGTTACGTTCAAGTTAGTTAAATTTATCCATGAATTATTGAAGAATGGTGGTGTCGCATGAAACGGTAGTAGGGCCACTGATATTATATACAAATTCTGAATGTTTCGAAATTTTAATTGCCTTTTTTATTAAACAATGTTATATATAACAAATGGGTGGAGTATCTAGAAATCTATTATTTAACATTTTGAAAGGGTTTGTTTTAATGACTCTTGGATTTATGTTGTAGTAGCGATACTTTGTTTAATTTTTTATTGTTAAAAGCATTATCAGAGGAAGAATGAAAATTTGTAATTTGTATTCACCTTAGTGGAATTTATCTATAGATTATTGAATAACGGGGTGTCCCATGAATCGGTAGTAGGACCACTCCTATTAGTTTCATAAGCTGGGAAGTACACAAGCATGTAAGTTTTTAAATTTTGAATTTTTTGCCATGAGTGTAATCAAATAATCGATACACGGCACTTAGGTATTAAAAATCTGTTGTTGTATAATGGTAGCAATCGATTACTACTATGTAGTAGGTAACTAATATAATAGTCAGATAGTTGAACAGCTGTAAGCTGTGGGTTTCTATCTTGTGCTGTCTTTAAAATAATACGTTCTAGAGTCTTATCTTGGGTATAAATAAAACTGCTGTGTTTGAGCTATTGTTTGTGTAACAAAAGGCATGAGCCCTGAAAAATTTAAAATTATACTGCTATTTCCGTTAATCTATATGCCTCAGATGTTTGTAGGGTTGTATATGCTCTTGGCATACCTTCTAAAAACAGCATAGGGGATGAATAAAGATTGTGTAGACGATCAGATGTTAAAAACGTTTGGTTTTTTGATAACAAGATCTTTTTATGTTAATTTTTATGAAACTGCAAATTCAACCATGATATTAAAACTCGCGAATGTCTGCTAATATTTACCGCACAAAAGCAAAACATGTTTTCATTTACATGCCTGAACATAAAAAGTAAAAACTTTATGTATGCCTGTATCATTTTATATTAAAGTTGTTTCTCTCTTTTAATTTCAGGTGGGTGTTCTTCAAAGCCGTGTTCTGTAATGCGCGCATTTGTATGTAAGTAGTACACAGTTTGCATTTTTTTACTGTTTATTTTTATTAAAAAAATACGAGACGAAATGCGGTTTATAAGCCTCCGCGTAAATAATTAAATTAATGGTAGCACAGCCCCAGTCGTGCCTGTTTTGCTTGTGTCCTTGGTTTTAAAATTAAAGCACGCTCAGGGTTATCACAGGCTTTATAAATCATTCTAGATGTAAAGAAAACAACCAATTACATTATTTTTATCTTCAATTCCCAGCCGAAGTCGGTCCAAGGTTGCCACTTCGAGCCATCAGCAAAGCGCAGCAACAAATGAACTATGTAATTCATTCCACATGTTCCATATATTTCCAATTACCGTGTCAACAGGGGGTTGAAACCCCAAGCATGAGCTTCTTGCTAGGGACGTCCAAGGACGCAATCAGCAAGAGCGCTTTCCCTTTCATTTCGTCTGTTTGTTTCAGTAACTGGCGGCTTCATGAAGCTTTTTCATTAAATTTCCTACCGTGTAATTAAATTCTATTTCTACATTTCAGAATTATTAATGGATCTTGTTTGCACTCGTATCCATCTCTTCAAATAATGAATGTGTATCCCAGTTTATGCTTCCATAACAAGTGGAATTTTTCTTCAATTTTTCATTGTAGAACTGTTAAATTAAGATTTACTTTGCTTTGCCCCAAAAAAAAAAATATTTGAAAAAACTGCCTTTGCAACATTTTCAAGAAAAGTTTATGTATAGGGAAGATAAGAAACATCTTCATAAACAAGTAAACAACTATCTGTGTCAAAATCTTCAAACAGAAAGGAAGAAATTCCTATAAGCAGTAACTGTTATTAATTTAAGGAGGACACGTTACCTATCGTAAACATAGTAGTTGTGCACCTTTCTGGATGCAAACGTGAACTTCTAATAATATCTATGGTTTAAAAACCTTTGCTACTATGCTTGTGTTGCACGTTTTAAAGTAGCATAAACATAGGGGACCTACAGCTTAACATGATCTCCAAACAACGGGAAGTGTAAACATTACTACTTCAGAGAAAATTTACTAGGCAGAATATCTCCCTGGTTTGCCAATGCCTTGCGAGGGAGAACGTCCGTTACAAATTCGATTTTCCGGTGCTGGTAATTATAATAAAACTAACATTTAGCTGTTCGTGAAAATGGCCTTACTTAATCTCACTATATTTTTACGTAAAATATACAAATATCTTCAAGCCCTTCAATTTTCTCTATAACTGCACCTGTTTGTGAGTACTTGGTATTATTGTTTAAACGTTAAAACTGGTCTCATATGTATTTCATCTTCCTAAAAGCGCTTTTAATCAGGTAACAAAAAATAATTGTAATGTTGGGTATAATATATTGTCACGATGTGGGTTTGGAAATGAAATTCAATCTATAGCAACGGCTTGTCTAGAGGAAAAAAATATTGTTTTTAATTATTATATTAAATCTTTCTTTCTTTCGCTTCTCCCATTTATACCTCACGGTGTTTGGGAATTGAGCCACTTTCTATATTCTTTTCTGTCTCTAGCTACGGTTTTTTAGTTGTTGCCCATACTTCTAGCGATTTCCTTAATATTATCTTCCCATTCCGTTCGGGGTCTTCCTCTTGGTCTTTGCCTCTCACATCTCATTTCAGAGATCTTCTTTGGATATCTTCCGGTCCCCATTGGAATCATGTGGCCACCATTGTTCTTGTTTTCTTTCTAAATCTTGTATTAAAGTGTCTTGTTGCAGGTCTTCCCCTATGCTTCTGTTCCTTATTCTGTCTCTTCTCGTCTTCCCCATTACCCGTCTTAAGTATCTCGTTTGGGCTGCAGTTAGTTTGGATCTATGCTTGTCTGTTACTGCCCAGGACTCTGCTGCATATAGTAATGTAGGGGTATATATGGTCTTATACAGGTGTATTTTTGTTTGCGTGCTGAATTCTTTTTTTCCTATTAGTGTATTATCTTGGTAGGAAATTTTATTGGCCTTATTTCTCTATCTATTCGACCGTCTTTACTAATTAAAGTACCTAGGTATTAATATAAGAATCGAAGACAGGGAAAGTGACAAAGACTCGGATAAGCAGACGCGATTCGACTTCATCGTGGGGCTTTGGATGGGAAGTGTTTTGAAGAAACTTGCAGACGTGAAGGCTTCATTCACCTCAGTTACCGCCATTATGTAGATATTCTACCTTATGCTCGGTTTGTATATTTGTTTCATGCCAATTAAGCTTTTTTGTTTAGTTACTTAGTACTCTTTCTAATCACAAATGTAGATAAGGCTTACATAACTAAATTAGCTGTCGAGTTTAAGCTTTTCGACTAAATATTCTAGTTAATTGATAATCTCTTATATACCACAAGCAGACTATAGGTACTTGACAGAACTCAGTTAGCTGCCCGGTGAAGACTTTTCAATTAGATGTTTTTAGTGTAGTTAATCAGTAATCCCCACAATGGCAGTGCCTAAGTTATTTATAATGTCATATTAAATTTAACAGGAAACATATTTGAGTTCATATGCAGTCTTATTTTTCTTTATTTACTAACATTTACCTGTATCTATCAAATATAGTACAATTTATATAATACGTTTTATCTTAGGAGGAAGATCACAAATATAATTTGCACAGTATAGGAAAACATGTAATTAAACACAAGAAAAATGTTTCTAAGAATATTTTATACAGGGTGTATCAGAAATAGGTACAAATATTAAATCCGGTGGTAGATTACAATATCTACAAACTAGAAAAAACATTTCCTTGGCAATGGGACCCTTAAGATATGAGAAAATAATAAGTGAAAATTTGACCCAAAATTGTTTGATAATAACAAAAATTTGAGTTGAAAGACATGTTATGCAAAGGAGAGTAAGGTAGAAGTGCAAAAAACGTTCTTATCACCTGCCATAAACCAATACTAGGTAGGTCAATAATTTCTTATCAATCTGTTGTTGAAGCTGGCAAGCAGTGTTTCTACCAAAATAGAAAATTTTACGAACGTTGAACTTCCTGAAGTTGTTCTTATTTACCGGGAAGCTCAAGGAAGCTTATGTTCTTAGTGGTGGTCGTCATTTTGAACATTTATAGTGATCCACTTTTCACTTTTGAGGTAAACTGTTTTTTATGTTTTTTTTCAGTTACTTATGGTAAAATTGATTTAAATAAATGATGGGTATTCTGAAATAAATTAGTATCACTACTTTTTTAAATACTTTATACGTTTGGAGTTTTGCATGAAGCAGCACTTGTTTATAATTTCTATACCCCATGATAAAGTGAAAACGCAAAAGTTTAATTTAGCGGTAAATGAGATTCTTAAATGCCTCCTAATCACAAAAATGTCGAACTCCTTCAGTTAAATTAAACCTTCACCCCTCCCAATTCCGTAGTTTATCACAAGCCAGACAAGTGTTTACGTGTTTGCCACTTTGGATTTACTTTACAATTAGGCAATAGCCTTCTACAGCATAAATACATTTTCTATGTATCATCAGCAGCTCTCAAACAAAATTTTATTTTATTTTTTAATTCAGAAAAATAAACTTAATGATTTTGAAAAATGAATAGTACCATTGAATTCTACTTGAGCCAATCTATTACTGGTTTACATATTTGTACCTATTTCTGATACACCTTGTATATTCATATTTAACATTGCTTTCAAATACATCCTTTCAGAACGGGACTTATTTAGTTGTGATTTAAAGATGTATATATTAAATTTGGATTTAGTTTTTGATGATTCGTTCGGTAATTGTTGAAGTATTTGGCAGTGAAGAAACTGAATTCTATGTAATTGCCAGAGTATTTATTTTAGTAGCTCAAGATATTTTATCTTCCGTAGAAGCATGTATTTGATATTTCAAACAACATGACTTTCACGTTTAGAATGAACATAAAGCATGGCAACATATTGGAAGTACGTACTTAATTACTATGCTATTTGAAGATCAAAAATTATGAAATATTTTCCACAATAATTCAAGGGAACTATTATTGTAACATACGTTGTACTAAATGTACTGCTGTGCTTAGTTAAATACTTCCGACTATAATTAAATGGATTTTATATATGTGGATTGCGCAGCTAACCAATCTCTCCCTAGTAATGTTACTACCACTAATTGTGAGAATGTCGCTTAAGATAAAATACAGGGTGGGCCAGCTAAGTTGTCTTCCCTAAAAGTGGTTGCGTAACCCAACATACATACAGCATGAGTACCATGTGTGGCATAGTGCAGTGAAACAGGATTACCATGGCACTTGGAACATGCGTGACGCGGACAAAGATAGCACTAGGAGGGAAAAAGACGCGCTTAGGTCTTAATTCATTGTACGGTCGTTGAAATGTAATGATGCACACTCTGTGAAGAAACATATATTTAGATGTGAGTTTGTTGCTTGAAAGATAAGATGCAAACGCGCTTCTGCCCTACCCTGCCATCTTGGCTACTGCGCAACTTTCTCTCTAGCGCCGTAGTATTCCTGTCCCGTTTAAGTCACACAATTATTGTACCATACTTTTTCTATGTGAAACTCCTACAAAACGTTTTACCTGGGTTGTTGGAAGAAGTAAAACTTAGTACCAAATGATGTCTGTACTGCTAACGACAGTATATAGTTGGATTGGTAGGAATTACTTAAATAATGTATTTGGAGTAAATTGGACTGGAAGAGGAGTTGCATATCAATGGCTCCCAAGAAGTTGCGATACTACTATGCTAGATTTTTTTCTATGGGGTACAATTAAGGAATTAATATAGATATCGAACTAAATAATAATAACAATAAATGTATATTTTAAATAATAGTTTTTTTTATAAAATAGACAATTATAGCAAATCTTTGTTTAAATGGTTTCTTGCAACGCGAACTTTACGTATGAATCATAGTGTTTTACCTGGGTTGTTGGAAAAAGTAAAACTTTGGTACCAACATGATGCCTGTACTGCTAACTATAGTTGAATTGGTAAGAATTACTTAAATAATGTATTTGGAGTAAATTGAACTGGAAGAGGAGCTGTGCATCAGTCGCCACTAAGAAGTTGCAATATCACCCCACTACACTTTTTTCTTTGGGGTACAACTAAAGAAAGAATTTGGTATACCAAGCTACGGTAGTAAAAGAGGTGATATATTTTTTATTGTTTTTTTTCACTTGTTTATTTCTTACTATAGTGCGGTTGTACCAATGGGTGTCTTTCTTGATAAATACTAATATGTATTGTACTATATGTAATTATATTATGTACGTATAAAAAAAATTAGTAAAACTGTTAATTACCACAGGAAGAGATAAACTTGACAGAAAGCAACTACGTTCGATTTCTATACTATAAAAAATTCCACATTACCAATTGGTGTGATATATGTATGTCGGGTTGCATCAACCACTTTTAAGGGAGGGAACAACTAAGCTGGCGCACGTTGTATACGAAAAGTTTCTATTTGCATAAGATTTGACACTATTGTATTTGCTGCGCTCACTTATGAGTCATGTCAAATTATATCTTTTACATAATAATTATTGGGCAGTATATTAAATTTAAAAACAGTTAAAAGTATTTAAACCGATCCGTATCGTGATAATACCATATCCTTTTCTATTTTAATGTTAAATAAAGGTATCGTATGCCTAGTTTTTACTTTCCCATACCTTATAGGTATAGGGTAAGTATTGAAATCATGAAAATTTTCGAAATCGAGATTTTACCGGATATATCCGTTTTGGGTCTCTAGGAACCCAAAAAAGTGGTTTTTAAAAAATGTCTGTCTGTGGGTGGGTATGTACGTACGTATGTACGTACGTATGTACGTATGTACGTATGTGACGCTCCTACAGCCGAAAGTATTGCTCCGATTTTGATGCGCTTTGGAATGCTGGGGTGTATCGAAAATTCATCGAAAAAATAAGCTTTTCAAAAAAATCCGAAACCGGAAGCGGAAGTTACGCATGTTTTTTTGGTATCACTTTTTTCGTAATTACAATTTTTAAACTTTTATCGCGGATAACGATAGAGG
>JABXWE010038051.1:0-15174 GCA_014611495.1 Limonius californicus
CACGTCATTTCTCAGTCGGTCCATTATTGTTACACCACAACACTTTCCCAGTAATTATTGTCTACTGCATTTATTCTTTGTTTAAATGCTTGATTGAGAACCCATATTTCAGAGCCATAGGTAATAATTAGTTATTTAATCGTATGAGTTTTGGTTTCTTCAGTGAGCTGCTTACTCTAAAGAATATAGTTTGATTGTTATAACTCGTCCTTTTCTTAATTTGTCCAGCATGTCTTAGTCGTCCATCCCATTTGGTGTTAGTTTTACACCTAAGTATTTGTATTCTTGAACATCTTTTATTAGACCAATATCAGTATGCATTTGTTGATTTTCTTTCCCAGTTACCTTATACTGTGTATTCTCTACGTTTATTCCTAAGCCCCACGTATATTCTTCCACTAGCTTACTTCAAGGTATTATTTTTTAAACAGAATATCTGTGTATTTACATTTTTGAATAGAGCGTTAGGTTATCTATCCAACGATCTCCTGTTTTTCTAATTTTGGAAAAGGCGTTGACGAGTTTATCTAAAAAAAACTAAATATTTTGGGGGACACAACGTCTATCAAATTAATTCGGTGCGTGAGTATTACGATTAATTAAAAATACGTATTTCGCAGTTATGCAGCGAAGTGATGTACTGAAACGACACAACCACCAAATATTAATTTTATTATACTTGGTGTTTTTAACACCAACGCAAATTTAATTTATTTCACAAAGCATTTTCTCAATTTTTTAGTTTTCAGGAACATTTTCCTATACCGAGAATCCATATTTGCAGGGATATTTTTACTTTTTCATTACAAACGGTTGAATTATTATACTTTTTGTTTCTGTATAATGTAGTAGCCATGATTTGACAGTGAGTAGGGATTGGAAAGAGCTACTCCTATCTTCTTCCAAAACTATTGTTCACTGACGAGTCGATCTTGCGTTGTCTTGGGAATTACGTTGGCCCGTAAGTGTACCATTAAAGATAAGGAGGTCAGTACGCCAACCTAAAGAAATTCTATCTCATACCATAAGACGACCTCCACCAAAGGCAACGACTGGTTGGGTGTACCGAGATAAGGTACGATGTCCAGCTCTACGATATACTCTTTGACGCCGGATATCATTGCTGAGACAATATCTGGACTCGTCCGAAAACATTATATCATCCCATGGTGTCGCTTCTGGAACCCTACGTCTTGATCATTCCACTCGGTGTCTTCGTTGAGCAACAGTTCTTGCAGGACATCTCAGTGGGCGGCATGAGGTAAGTCCTGCCTCAAATCGGAGACTCGATTTCCTGTGGCATTCTGGAGCACTTGTTATAGATGTGAAGTAGTTGAAAAGCGGTGTATTCTTGCATTAATTACCAGAAGTCGATCTTTACGATGTGTTGTGATGCGTAAAGATCCACTTCCAGGTTTCCAAGAAATTTGGAATTGCTAGATCAACGTTGCAGTTCCGTATGGGCACTAATTTAAAAAACTAGGATATAGTCCTGCAGCCTATCTTACCGAAAACGAAGAAAAGTGAAGTAAAGTATGTAGTTACAAGTTATATGACAATGAATTAGATTTTTTATTGTGAATACTTGCCAGCGCAGAGGTTTCTCCAAGCGGATTGAAGATGTACAAACAAGTGTACAAACTTTTGTAAAAGAAAATAACGGAAAAACTCCATTTCCAAATGGTTTACCTGGAAAAGATTGGTACTAAGCTTTCTGTAAGAGAGACCCCGAATTATGTCTTAGAATATCTGAGCCTGTGACACAAGCAAGTGCCTGCATTAGTGAGTAAGATGTTAGAAAATGGTTTAATTTAATACAGAAAGAACTTGATGACCTAGGACACAGAGATGTTCTTCTTAATGAAGCAAGAATCTATAATGGTGATGAAACAAATTTCTTGTTGTGTCCAAAAAAATAAAAATGTCATCGCCGCTCGAGGAACCAAAAATGTGTATGAAGTTAATCAAGCAACAGCGAAAACGTCCCTGACAGTAATGTTTACATTCGGAGCAAGTGGTGCACTTACTCCTCCTATGGTAATGTATCCTTATAAACGCAAACCACCCAAAGATATATTAGAAACCGTTCCTGGTAATTGGGGTGTTGGATATTCAGACAATGGTTGAACGTAAGCGTCGATATTTTAAATATAGGCAATGTTTTCAACCCATATCTTGTTGAAAATAATATATGAAAACCTTTCATACTCTTTGTAGATGGGCACAAGACCCACTGAACGTTACAGGTTAATAAATTGTGCAATGAACTAGGTATAATTCTAGTAGCCCTCTATCCAAACGCTATTAGGATTTTACAGCCGGCAGACGTTGCTGCATTCAAACCCTTAAAAACTGGATGGCAAAAGGCCATACTAGAATGGCGAAGGGAGCATCCCAATTTACAAAGGAATACTTTGCAACTCTATTACATACAGTAATAGAAAAATATATGAACGAAAATAGCATCAAAAAAGGCTTTAGAGCAACAGATCGATTTCCATGGAATAGCAACGCCATATATTATTCTAAATGTCTGGGCAAATCAACCGGTGATCAGTTATCAGTTAAACACACTGAAACAGTGAATGCCGAATTAGAAAATACACGGGTTCTAGATTTGGAAACCTTCAAATCAATAATAGGACAGGAAACATTAAAGTCTCTTGAAATGCAACACTTTGATAATGACAAATCTGAAATGAAATATTTGCATAAAATATTAAATTTTTTCACTAAAGACAAGGACAATGAAGAGTTTGACATTAGTAACATGCATGTAGACATTTTAGTCGATGACGTGATTGGGGAAAAGTAGATAATTCTGATAGCACTTGCTATGTGACAGTTGAAAGGCGTGAAATTATGGATACTCCCGTAAATGAGCTAGACATTGCTTTGCAAGAATTTGATATTGCTATGGAATATAAAATGGCAAACAATGAAACTGTTGCAAGTACGCCCTCAACCTCTGCAATCTTAGATGCTGACAAACCATCACCAATCAATCTTGTTTTACCAAAGACGTCCGAAAGAAAAAATATAAGAAAAGTAGAAAAGTTGCCATATGTGATTACTTCAGCTGCTTGGAGAGAACAAGGAAACCAAGAGCAAAATGGAGGAGGAAGCGAAAGAAAATAGAAAAAAGATGAGGCTAGACAAGAAAAATGCAGTAAATAAAAAAACAGTCGGCAAAGGGAATAAGAAAATATGCACCCCTTCTCTTGCGAAACGTAAAAATGATAAATGTAAAACTTCGACCACTGTATCTAATGTCAATTCAAAAAATTGCAGAAAGAAATCAATTAAAATTCTATAAACATCGTTCTCCAGGAATCAGGGAGTTCCAAAGAAACACAATCCCAGATTGACAATTTGACCACCGTCGAACAAACGATT
The DNA here is from genome assembly GCA_014611495.1 of Limonius californicus. NCBI lineage: Eukaryota > Metazoa > Arthropoda > Insecta > Coleoptera > Elateridae > Limonius > Limonius californicus. The sequence continues at coordinate 3,397 of JABXWE010038051.1, forward strand.
CCCGAAGAAACACAATCCCAGATTGAGACTTTGACTACCGTCGAACAAACGACTTCCGAAGAAACACAATCCCAGATTGAGAGTTTGACCACCGTCGAACAAAGGATTCTCGAAGAAACACAATCCCAGATTGAGACTTTGACTATCGTCGAACAAACGATTTCCGAAGAAACACAATCCCAGATTGAGACTCTGACTACCGTCGAACAAACGATTCCCGAAGAAACACAATCCCAGATTGAGAGTTTGACTACCGTCGAACAAACGATTCCCGAAGAAACACAATCCCAGATTGAGAGTTTGACCACCGTCGAACAAACGAGCTCCGAAGAAACACAATCCCAGATTGAGAGTTTGACCACCGCCGAACAAACGATTCCCGGAGAAACACAATCGCAGGTTGAGACTTTGACTACCGTCGAACAAACCACTTCCGGAGAAACACAATCCCAGATTGAGACTTTGACTACCGTCGAACAAACGATTCCCGAAGAAACACAATCCCAGACTGAGAGTTTGACTACCGTCGAACAAACGACTTCCGAAGAAACACAATACCAGAGTGACAAATTGACTACCATTAAAGAAACGAGGCCCGAACATACACAGACGCAAAATAAGAATTTTACTACCATCACAAATAATTTTTGGTTAAAGCAATATGCTATGGATGTGGTAACAATATTACCTTCCGCAAGATGTCCTAGAAATTTTCATTCTAGCTGTGTGAAAATAGAAAGGTTTTTTGCAAAAACTTTTTTCTGTAGTAAATGTTTATAAACTAGTATCACCTACCTAAATTTCTTAATTCTTTATTAAAACGAAATATAGGTATATCGGATCTTGCTAATTTTTCTTTATTTTCATGCCTTCCTTAGCGTAGGTGCCAATGACTGCATATTCGCAGTGCCAAGAACTATGCTAACAGTGCCAACCACTATCAATTTTAGCTATCTCTGTTACTTCTGTCGTCTTTACCCTATATCAATTTTTGCTGTAACTAACACTTTTTAAACTACTTAAACTTGAGTTATTTAGTATATTTCTATTTAAATACATTTTATTTATAGAATAAGTCAAACACAAACTATGTAGTGTGTAACAATGGGCTCTCATCTTCTTAAATGAAAATCGGTTGCGGTAACAAAAATCGAACTTGCTGACATTTATTTATCGTCAGCCAATTTAGTAACGAGTCCGCTGAAACTGTATGTAACGATCAGGTCATTTAATTATGCCCTATTGCAAATCGTGCCTAACTAACGTTGATGTAGTAATTTAATTTAGCTACAGCAAGTGCACTTAATGTGATTAATGAACACAGCGGAAATCTGAAAACGCGCTAACTTTTAACAATTTTCCAGACCACCGGCAAATGGATTTTAACGTGTGCAGCGAAACAGGTTTGGGATTACTCGCTGCGATTTACGCATATTATCTCTAATGGAAACGGAAAAACTAGAGCGGCAGTAAGTGGGTTAATTAAATGAGTGCAACGTTTTCTGCACCCTTAGTTTTTTAAAATTAAATTGAAGAGATAAGTCCAAAACACTCTCACTTATCTCTTAAATTATTACCATTCCCTAATCTAACTCTAAGTGTATAATCTATAATCTGAAAGACAACTGGGCGGTTTTCTACCTTCTTAAATATATTCTAATAATTAATACTTTTTATAATTACAACTTGTACAAAGATGAACACTGAGCTTTCGAAACAGAATTAAAGATGTTATTACCATAATAATATTTATATATATTTCTACTTCAATTCTTAAAACGACCCAATTTTCTGTTTTAAGGCTATTCCAAACAAAAATGAATCCCGATGATTGATACACTTATGACAGATATCCATTAAATTTGCACGCCGAAAGACAACAGACACCCTAGGTTATGAACCCTGCGCAATTAACGGACTCTGCCGTTGTTCCTCGCACTCCTGTCTATTCTGTTTTATTACGGCATGGAGGATGATGAAGTTTCTAACTGCCTGAATTTGCTTTGTAATGGAAGTGTCATCATCAGTTGTTAAAGGAGAGCAGTCAGGAGGTTTACAATATTACATGGAGTGACAACCTTAGTTCAACATTATTGTACACGTTAATTGCGGGACATATCAGTGGGTTGTGCAGATAAGAGGACCTAGTAGAAATCCATGCACTTCATTTAAATGGCTGCTGTAATTCACAGGCCGAATAGTATTCGATTAGGTAATATACCCTTGATTCTGGCCTATATGCTAGTTTTAAAGCATGTATACGTAGACTCAATTTCAAAAGCATGCGCATCACTTACTGTGGTTTACCCACGTGCAAAATTTAGAACGAATCTGTATCAACCGTGCACCCACGCATCATTTTAAAGTTTGCTTTTTATCATTTCAACCGCAGGATATAAATTGATAAACTTTGAGTATACAAATCACGGGAAAACCCAGAGACAAGGATTCAAATTTGTGTAAAAAGTCTTATTTGTTCGAAAACTTTCCTGATTACTTCCAACTTCGAACTAGGTTCTAGCAGTTTGAATTATTTAGTTTTCAGCCAGTCGCAAAGAAAATTCTGAGTGAATTGTGGGTTTAAACTTCAATAAATCCGACAGTGTAGTCATTTCAATTTGTTTTAGTTCGGGAGCGGATAATTCGATTAAGTCTTAACGAAGTTCATTTGCTGAGGCGAGTTGTAAAGTTGATTTAAAACAACTTCGGAAATTTTCTCTTTATGCAAGATCTTCACGAGTCTTGTTATAAAAATGGGGCGTTGTGCATGACACACTATTAATAATAGCGGTTATATTTCACTGGAGTTTCAGAAGCTCGAATGTTATGAACAATATATTATAATGTTGCTTGGTCACTGTGCGGATTAGGGAGACAAATGTGACGTTGTTCAAGTGTTGACACAATTCCCAATGTGCATAGGGACAGTAATGTTTGTACAAAATACAGTTATAGAAGGGTAGCACACCCGCCTTTAGGCATTAAACTCAAAATTGTGGGGCTCCATTATCTAATAGAATCGTTGCCACAAAGCCCACCACACCAGCACAATCAGTAAAACTAACGAACGCAAAGTGCAATATCACCTCTGATTTTGCTTAAATTGACTGTCACTTTAACCTGTTACTCAATTTAGCACCCATTCAGTTGCAGCAGTCATATTAACCAGATTGCTGTAACTGAATGGGGTCTGGCCTGGAAGTTTGTATTAACTCTATCAATCATGGGCTACCCGATTCTACTTTGGCCCGACGCATTTTTGTAGTTGGAACCTGTTGAGGTGTTAAGATTATTGTAATCAGTCAGATGATGTACAGTTTATACATACTTTCACCTACAGAGCGAACGTACGCTATCCTTAACTGTAAGGAGTGGGCAAGTCCAAGTTTTATCGGTACACTTTTTGGGACTTTTTGGCTGTTGATAGAGAAGAGGAACAGTACAAGTGTTATAGATAATGTAATTAGACAGATGCCATTCTTACTTGCAAATTTCCTGGCCTCTACTAGCATCAGCTACTAAGAGTGATTCCTGTAGGCTATTTTTATTTGCAGCAGGGATTAGTTTATGGCATCTCCTGCAACCAAAAGTTGAATCTTTTATCTGACCGACCGTCTGACATTATTTCTGTTCTGCTTTTCAGTTGCATTAATTAGCTCTCTTTGTGGGCACTACTGCCGTTACCTACAAACAGCAATATCGTTTAGCTGCAGATAGTACAGACTAGTTTTGCGTCGTGCCTATCAGCTAGGAGTTAAAGCTTTGCTAGATATCTGGAATGCTTCTGAACGTTATTAGGTAATGGGGATAGGTCTACGAGTTTTAGTTGCACTAATTAATCCAATTTCGTGGACACCACTACTGTCACCTACAGTAACCGACGACTAGGACACTTTTGGTAAACATTATTATGTAACAGGGGCAGGTCTCGTAATTTGGGTTAATTAAATTAAGCAAGAGCTGGGCGTTGCTATCTATATACTTTAGCAGTAAGAAGTTTACGTTATCTTATGTATGTTCAAAAAAGTACTTAAGATATTACAAATAATTTTTTTTTATTGTCTAAAAGATATATTATATTGGTGAGCCGTTATAGGTTTCTGACCACTTTATCGCAGGGCTTCCTTCCTTCTTGTGGGTTTATGCATCTGCTTGTGGTCTTGGACTTGGGGATTTTGCTTCCTTCAGTTGTTCTTCAGTAAGAGTTTCAGTCCTTGGATAATCCTTTGCTGGTTGGTGGAGGTGTCTTTGCCACCTGGAAAATAATTTTAAAAGGGTGGGGTGATAACAATGCTCATCGCATTGTTGCGGGGGTATCTTCTACGAGGCTGAGGAGGCCTAGATACAGACATGATACTTGAGCTTCTTGCGTGGATTTCCGGACATTCGGTTTCTGTGTTTGGAAGAAATTTGAAGGGTCTCTTGGGCTATGGAGTTGTTGTCGTGGAGGGTGTGGGTGGTGTACGATTTTTGGAGATTTTGGATGCGGTTGTAGATGAGGCTGGTGACTGTGTCTTCGTGAAGTAGAATTTTGGAAGTCGAGTTGCAGAAGTTTCAACATTGCTATTTTTACCTGCTGGAAGTCTGATATACTATCTAGGTGTTGGCAGATTATAGGGACAAGCCATACATTTGTGCTATTTTAATTATCCCAGAGTTGATTTTTGGCCTACGAGTTTCAGTTAATTTAATTATCCAGTAGGTGGGCGTTGTGCGCATTGACTAACATGCGTAGCCCTTAGGTCATATGTATGTGTATAAAGCAGACAGAGCTAAAAGTATACTACTTGTATCACCTTTGAGATTTTCACAATTGCTAGACTTGATTAGAAAAGGGATACGTTTATCTGACTAAGGCAAACATTAGTTCACCATTATCACCTATATATTGGAACGTTAATAGCATTTTTTTTGCAGAATGTAGGTTGATAAATATAGACCGGTTAGGCAATTGCAGTTAAGTTAATTCGCTAGGAGCTGGGCATTGGTACTTATACATTTTATGCACGTTCTGCGTTCGCTGACGGAGAGAGACCATTTCTAAGTATCTAGGAGTTAGTTCTTGCCGCATACAATTATTCTGGGACTATTGCTTTTGCCTACCAAGCGTTACGGCCAAGCGACTTTCAAATGTAGAAATCGAAGCAGGTCTATTAGTTTCAGTTAATTTAATTATCCAGGTGATGGACAATGTCACCTGCGCTTTAACTGCATTCAGCTACCGGGAACGGTCTTTAGGTCTGTAGGAAATAGAAACTTTTTTGGGTGTTTGAACTAGAAGTTTATATAACATTTCCCAATTTTCTAGACTCTCTCTAGAGTCACCATTAACAGCCATATACTGAAACCTTCTTAGATTTTTTCCCAAAAGTATATAGGTAAACAGGAACTGGTTAAGCACTTCCAATTAATTTAATTCGCTAGAAGATGATCATTGTTACATACATATTTCTAGACTCCCTCTAGGGTCACTATTATCAACCCTATACTAAAACCTTCTTAGATTTTTCCTCAAAATATATGCAGGTAAACAGGAACCGGTTAAGCACTTCCAATTAATTTAATTCGCTAGGAGATGAGCATTGTTACATACATATTTAAGGACATTGCTGGGTTCACGTGAGAGCGACTTCAACGTTATTATTCTCTTAAAGAAGCAGAAAACCGTGCTACTATAATCAGCTTAACACGCTTTTTGTTAAGGAATAGGCTTAGAAGTTTGAATTAATTTAATTATCCTATAGTTATAGTTACGACTTATCTACATGAACATGGAGACTACTGCTTCTGCTCAAAGAAAGCGACGCCTAAGCAATTTTTATCTATAAGCGGACTAATTTTACACTAGTTTACTAGTTTATCAGCAACCAGATATTATTAGGGAATGGCGATAAATTCCGGAAGCTTAGTAACAATTTCAGTAAATTTGAGGAAGTGGAAGTTTTTACCTGCATGCTTTGTGAATATTACTGCTTTCCCCTACCATTAGCAACGCTTTAGGCACTTTTAGCTACACAAAGCAAAAACTGATTTGCGTGACCTCTCCCAAACGGAAGCTGAAACGTACGTATTTCCACTTGTCGGGAGTCGAACATTTTGGTCATTGTTGTTGGAGTAGAGCTAGTACCAGGATTTGAGCTGCTTTTAACCAGTCAAATGTTAACCGTTGTTAGATATACACTTTAGTGTTAACTTGCGAAACAACGAATGTACGTTAGCTTTGTTTCAGAAGTGGAGGCTGCTCCAGCCTTTGTGTTACATATTTTAGTCAGCAGCTAGGACTATATCGGCTTCAGTTACAGATTATAGACATTCTCAGGACTCTGGGTTAGCTTCGCACTGGATCCTTTTTGTGATCCACATGATTAAATTGTGTTTAAGCCAACACTGCAACATTTCCTAATTGTTTGAGAATCTTGCAGCTTTTTAAAAGTTAACTGTTTTCCTCAAACTTCTAAAACACAGAAATTTCAAACGCATGGCAACTAATGATTAATTAATCAGTTGAACGTTGTTAGTAGTTCTCCATCGTTTTTGTGGTTTCATAAAACTTTGAATTTGGATAAATTTGTACGCAATTCCGTGAACATTCAAAATCATGTCTGAACAATATAAACATCAACGTGGCTGTTGTGAAGTCTCCGTGCTTTCTAAAAATAACTGTCTAAATAAAGAGAACGAGAGCGTATAATTTATCTTTTCATATTTTCTGCCCCTGTTACACTTAAACGTGTTAATTAAGTGACTACCGCAGAAATTTAATAAAATGTTTATGCGTTTGTAGAGAGAAGAGCGAATGCTATATCTCAGTGATACATATAAGGAGAAAAGTTGAAGAAAGTTTATTTCTACACTTTATCTAATTTCGAAAATTGCTTTTAGTGCAAATCAAATTTCTTAATATTATGAAGAGGCAATCAAGGAATTCCGCCCACATTCCTTATACGAAACCACAAAACAGTCCATAACTCTAACGGAACTACCCTTAAACCGCAATGTATTACAGAAAAATATAGGTACATGGGTCTAGCATAAATAATTTAACCAGCAAAGGCAATATTTCTTTCCACTTTATTTAATTGCCCACTTTAAGCCCGAGCTCGTGTTCGCTAAACACCTGCAATGAAGCTTTGTTTGGCAAAAGCTTGAGGTACAAAACAAAGGGTTCGGAAAAGTTTGGAAAGGGCTTGAAAGGAGTTTTCAGTTTTCCTATTTGTCGCGTTCCAGGGGTACGTCCTTGTGACGTCAATGAAATCTCAATAATGCAAGAAGAAAAAAGGACCTTTACCTCTTTAGTGCTCTTCAGGTTCCCTTCGGAATACGAGACCTTTGAAGTATTGGAAGACTTATTTTTGAAACAAATTACTTATAACATTTTAATGGATACTTGATTATTCGCTAATTTACGTCAAGTTTATTCCAGTTAAAAGAAGTTTCTTAAGAATTAAAAGGTTTTGTGTTTTTTAAGTAAGCTCAATCATTTTCAGTAAATTTAACTACTGTCATCTGCTCCTTTACAATACTTTTTCAAATGCTACACATAAATCACGAGATTATCTACATTATGTTATATTTTCCAGGGAAAAGTTCATAGTAATTACGCCTGGATAACAGAGGAATAATTTTCGCATACATATTTATATTTCCTATGTAAATTCTGAGCTATTGTGGTCACTTCCGCTCGACAGGGTGCAACTTTACGATAATAAGGAGAAAAATATACTGTATTAAAAGGTTTTGGTATGAAGGGGTTTTGTGGAGAAAGAAGTTGAGTTGTGGTTTGAAACTCACAAGTTGTTGCTGATCATCATAATTAAATTAGCATCAATAAATTGAAATTGAATTTTAGTAGCTTGAACTTTATGTTATTATACAGGGTGTTTTAGATATACCTACAGTAACTGAGAGCTGGGCACTAATAATGGATTCAATTTCGATTAACTTTATTTTTAACTCTAACAACTTATTTGCAATCTGTCCAGAGGACAATGAACAAATGTTCTGACAAATACATACATGTTGATCATACATACATACTCATACGTGATGATCATGCATACAAACATGTAGGGGGTTGCCCAGTGGCTTCTACCTCTTCATTAATCTTTAAAAGGTTATTTGGCTAATGTAATGAAATGATAATGATTATAAACATACAATGCAATGTTGAATATTTAGTTAAATCTAGTCTTTAGGTCTGTAGGTTTGTAATGCTTTAGCCTACGAGTTTCTGTTCTTTCGCCGATCAAGTTGGTCGCCAGCTGGTTTGGGTGAGCACTGAGCCTATCGACGTACTCTTCACTAAAGTTTTTGATTTCACCCTTTACAGACTCGATTTGCAGATCCTGCCTTATAATATTGTTTGTTACGAACTTACACCCTCCGGGTAGAAAAGGGATTTGATATATATATATATATATTGTTAGGAACTATGGCGCACTCACTGGCATACGCAATATTTTAGCTTGAAACCGTTCTAGTATTTCGATGTTTGACGTCGCGGCTGTGCCCCACTGAAGCACTTTGTTTTCTATAGAGAGTTTTGAATTTGGTCCTATCAGGCAGTACATCTTGTTGAGTTGAATTCCTGATTGCTTTCTTTTTTGCCAAATGTGAATCTTCCAATTCAAACCACGGTCCAGGTGCAGTCCTAGATATCTTGCTGATTCGGCTTGTGGTATTTGCTTGTCATTGAGTATTACCGGGGGACAACTACCTCTTCTTAAAGTGAACGTAACTTGTATTGATTTTTGTTCGTTCGCCTGAGCCAGTGCTGAAGCTTGTTTAGATGTCCTTGCAGATGAGTAGATGCTATTTTTGGATTTGCGTACGAAACCATTATGGCAGTATCATCCGCGAACGTAGCTGTTTTAGTGAGGTTTCATGTAGGTAGGTCTGCCGTGAACAGTAAATACAAAACAAGCCCCAGAACACTACCTTGGGGAACACCGGAGTTAATAGGATATAGTTCTGTATAGGCTTCTTGATATTTGACCCGATAGTGTCTCTCGCTAAGATACGACTTGAGTACTTCATAAATGTTATGAGGAAGCTGCTGCTTGATTTTGTACAATAGTCCTGTGTGCCAGACTTTATCGAAAGCTTGGCTGACATCTAGGAATACTGCGCAACAGTATTTTTTCCCTTCTAGGTCCCTATTTATTTTGTGCACTACTCTATGCACTTGTTCTACTGTGGAGTGGCTCTCTCTGAATCCAAACTGATGGTTCGGTATTAGTCGCCTGTCCTCCAAATATGACTTAATTCGGTTTAGGAGCAATTTCTCTAGAATCTTTGACATCACCGGTAGCAAACATATTGGTCTGTATGACGAATGTTCTCGGGGTCTTTTCCGGGTTTTGCAAAAACTATAATTTCCGCAACTTCCACTGCGCCGGAACGTAGCTCAGTCTTATTACCGCATTAAACAATAGTGTTATATGTCTTATTGCCTCCCCCGGCAACTCCTTTAGTATTATACCAGTGATAAGATCATATCCCGGTGCTTTCTTCGCATTTAGGTCCTTCTGTATGATATTGCGAACTTCTCTTACTCTGAATTTCCTGATTGGTGGTTCCATTTGAATGAGGGTGTCTAAGTATGGTGTATTTCGGCTTCTTCTTCGGACATTACGGTGGGGAACGGCTCGAAAACTTCCTTTAAATGTTTTGAGAATATATCGGTTTTCTGTTGATTGCTTCTAGCCCATTGGTTGTCTTTTGTTTTTATCGGTGGGATGTGTTGCTAGGGTTTCTTGATCTTCTTTGTTGCCTTCCATAGCGAGTAGTTCGTTGATTCAGCGCTGACAGGCCGTGTAAGTGTTCGCATATTGATGTGTTACATTCTTCTTGTATTAACTTTTTTAATTCCTTCGTGGCCTTATTCAGTTTTGCTTTTTATGCGGTGCTCGTGATTGCTGCCATGTTTTTAGCAGTTTTCTTTTTTCCATAATCCTTATTTTAACATTTCTTGAGCAGTCTGTTCGTTTTTGTGATGTGTCGTTGTTCGGTGTGGTCTCCCACGCTGCTTCTTGTATTTCTCGGTTCAGGTCATCAATTACATCTTCTAATTCGTCTTTGGGTTTTAGTGAAATTTAAGTATTTATTTTTTCTAATATTTTTGATCTGAACAGTTCCCAGTTTGTATTTTTGTTATGCAATGTGGATGATTTCGTTCTTCGTAGAATTTGAGCACTTAGGGTAACTATTAGGGAAGAGTGATCAGATGTGAGGTCCAGACATGGTTATATTTTGGTAGAACCGGTAGCAATACCTTTTATCACGCAGAAATCTATAACATCGGGTTTTTTTCTACTGTCTGTCGGCCAGTAGGTCGGTTTCTTTGTTGATAGTGGGAGTAGTCGGTTTTCCATCATAGCTTGATATAGCTGCCGTCCTTTTGGTGTGGGTACATGTGCCCTAGATCCCCACCACTGGTGCTTCAAATTGTAATCACCGCCTGCCATGAATCTACTACCTAGAGTTTTGAAGAACTCGGTGTAATTTCGTTTAACTGAAAAATAAATATTTATTTAATTTCTGAGTTAATTGTTTAACAACCGCTGACTGTCAACAACGGGGCGATTCTAAAATATTAACAAAAATCTAAATCTGCAGCAATTTAGACCGAACACTTATAGGGCTTGTAGAAGCTTCAATACTACAAATATATTAAAGAGAATGTTTGGATCCTTTATTTTTGAAATTCGCGTAATACGAATGATATTAAGAATAATTAGTTCTTAAAGTTTTGTGGCTATTGTCTTTCAACTACTGACATAGTGCTTGAAGGAGACAAATAAATCTATTTAAAGAATTGAGAAGTCCTGGATTGCTCAGTGAAATTAGGATGGGGTTAAAATATTTCTTTTTTACTTTAGTTTTCGTACCGTTTTCTCGAAATAAAATTCAACCATAAAGTTAAATTAATTATAAACACGAATCAAACTTAGTTGAGAATGCTGTAAAGTTTCTCTTGTCGTTTTCACAAATAAATTAACCTCGTTGCCTCCTTCAACGTACCGGTGAGGATTTTCCGTTCCTACAGAAACTCTGTGCCTCGTTTCTCGCTTTTAGTGGTTAAAAAGCAGTTCGGCGCCAATTCTTCGTTGTTCCGGAAAAATCCTTATAGTGCAATCTATTGTAACGTCCAGTTCTTCAGTACTTTGTTTTGGTTGCCAGTGACGTCAACCTCTTCCCTTGGGGTCGATTAAGCAAAAATCAGTCTTTCTGGTTTCTTGTACTTTGCGACGGATTAAAGAAAAAAATATCGATATCTTCGGATATTAATGGATATTGTAAGTAGTGATTATTTGTTTGCAAAGTCCTTACATTTATAAACATTTATATAAAGTAGACGTTGTATTCTTAATGGAATAATAAGGCAAACTTTCGCTGGCAATTGTTTAGTAATTAAATAATTAATTGTATTTTGTTGCTATTGACTTTGCGGTCTACTGTCGTAGACAGTGGTGACTCGAGCAAAGGTTCGGACGTATCAAGGGTCTTTCTTTATACAGGGTGTCCTTTAAATGCCTTAAAAGCTTCAGGTAGAATTTTTCCTTTATGAATGCTTAATACAAATCTTCAAAAAAAAAGTAGGTATTTGGAGCTTAGTTTTCTTGTACGAGAGTGTTAAAGTTCATATCTTTAAAACAGAATTTCATGGAAACAATAACGAGAACTTTAATGTTGCACGTATCTGCCGATAAGTGACTGACTGCCACTTGATTATGTAAAGATTAATATTGAGTTGACGCTCTAGTTGCTCTTTTGGAA
>JABXWE010038053.1:0-19420 GCA_014611495.1 Limonius californicus
AGTCTTAAATATAAGAAGAAGAGTAATATTAGATTTCCTGTTTTAAATGTGTTTTATGTAAAGTTTCAGACTTCTGAGGTTTGTGCCTAACGAAGTCATATCTCGGGCTTAGACCGCGTCGCCGTATGAATGATTGTTGCCGACGTATCGCTAACCGTTGCAGGTAGCATTATCAAAGGGTGGAAATATGCTAATTTTTTCCATTGATTGTTATGAAAGTTTCAGTGCGAGAGGGATCACTTAACACGTGTAAGTACTTACATGAGGCAGATGTTTTTCAAAATATTAAAATGATTTTAGGCAGCTACCAGGTACATTAATGTGTCTATTATTTTTTTACCTCCTGTACTGAACGCTTTGAAAAGTAAACAGCGATCCCCAACAAGTTGCCACTGCATTGAGAATATCCTGTTCAGTAATGCATCCCAAAATTGTTGCATTTTGTCCAGCAGCTGATAGTTCTTCGGAATCTTCACTTAAGCCTACAAGAGTAATGATTAGCAAATAGACAGTGGAGGCTGAAACAGATCTGGCAGACTAATATACTTATTTTCTACGAAATAAAATTAGGTTGCTTTTTAAACTTCATTAGATATACAATGTGCTAAGTATATACATTAATTTACGCTAAATTTGTATAACCTGCATTTAAAAAATAGAAGGATCGTAGAGCCATATTGACATTTGTTGTATACGAAGAACTACTTTACAAAATGACTTAATATTTTACAGCTGTGTAAAATACAATGGTTAAAACTTGCAGGCTACTACTACTATTCTTCGGACTGTACCGATATTTCAAGCGCGATGTTCAAGCTTAGAATGGGCTCCGTACCCACTCGAGCTACGTTGCTTGTGCGTAATCTGCGGCTAGTATTTAAACTATGTTGATCAAGCTGTACTAAGCATTTGAGAACTAGTATACCATCTATACTCCATTCTGAGAACTTTTCAAATGGTTATTGTTTCACTATGCAATTGACGTAAATATTTCGAAAGCAAATCGCTTAAATTCATAAAAACAAAATAATATCTATTACTAATAGTACCTGATGATCGTACTGCCCACCTCAAGATACCATCGCCAGCTTTTAATGTTTTGTGAATTTTATTTATTTCGTTTCTAATTGCATTTGTCAGCTCCTGACATACTGGTACTGATGCAAATAAGTCTGTTGTTCTAGAAATATTTAATTGTGTTTAAAACTAAAGCAGGTAATCTTTAACAAGGTGGTACTTACTCCGTACATGCAATGGGAAGATCTTTCTGAATTTTACCTCTGCAGACATCTTCAAGGTCCACAACTGCTTGCTTCAGTTTCGAATATTGTTCTAATTGATATTTGAAGCCATCACTTAATATAACAAAACCTTGCGGCACAATGAACTGAAAATATATTTTATAGCATTAATTTTTCAAATGGCAGCTTTTTTAATTTAACTTACATTATCTGACTTTAGTGAAGAAAGGAGAGCTAAAGAACTTCCTTTGCCACCAGACAAAGCTGTAATGCAGCATTTTCTGTTAGATAACGGTGCTATAAAGGTTTCACCTTCTATATCAATTTTTGGTTCCCTCAGAAGAGGGTCTGGAAGATCAGCTCCTGTTCCTAAATAAAAAAATTACGTAGAGTTCAGAAACAAATTTGAATATACTTTCAAAATTACCTTTTTTGGAATACCACAAATACACAATCGCCTTAGCTTGTTGGGAATCCATTATACATTCAGCAAGAATAGTTTTTAATTCATAACCTTTAGTTGCATTACTGTAAGTTGTGGTACTTGTTTTGGGATCAACATGTAAGATGCACTTATATGATTTACCATTTCCTGCAATAACAAAATAATATACCTTCCAAGTAATACTCATTTCTTGAATGCATATTAAAGTAAAAAGTTCAACCATACATACTTGCACAACAAAGAAATACACTTGCAAACAACACTCGAAGAACACCGTCTACAGGGTGTCACAACTAAAACAACCCGCCTTGAATAACTTTGTAAAATATCAAATTTGAAAAAAAAATGGAGAGGCAGGTCACCAATACTTCGAAGGGGGACATTTTCTACCATGTAAGTATTCTATCCTACACAATTCAAAGAATGGCATTGAAAATATGCTAGAAGATTAAATGGAGAAAGTAGATAGAATTAATTGCAAAAATAATCTTGTCATTAGTTAAATAAAAACAGAAACAAAAGAGGAAAAGGAAATTATTGATATCATTAAAAATTTGCTGCAAGGAAATTTACAGGTAAAAACAAAAATAGAAGAACTACGTACGAATAGGGAAAATATATGTGTGATAGGAATGGCAAACTTTGAGGATAAATTGAAAATTTTGCAATACAAAAAGAAACTAAGAAACACCAACCATAGAAATGTTTTTACTAATAGCAATTTAATGGAAAAAGAACGAAAAATACGAAGGAAAATCAGAGCAGTAGCGGAAGCAGAAAGATTTCAAACATCAACAGTAGATGAACTTAAACTAATATGGAAAAGGTAAACGATAAAAGAGGGCCAGCAACATGGAATTTTGCGACTTGAAATGTGCAAGGAATAAATGGAAAAGAAGAGGAATTGCTTTATGAGTTCGACGAAAAAACTCTAGATATATTAACACTAACTGAAACGAAAAAAAGGGCAAGGAAAGATGATTCTAGAAAAGGAGCACTTGTAAATATATGGAGGAGTACCAATTGATAATAGGGAACCAGCAGGTGTTGGTTGTATAATAAATAAAAAGTTAATAAAAAAACATTAAGAAATGGGAAGTACACTCTGAAAGGATACTTACGGTAGAAATATTAGACAGGATATGTGAAACAATTACTATAATTACAGTTTACGGCCCTAACGAGGACGAAAAAGTAGAGATAAAGAAAAAGTTTTGGGAGGTATTGAACGTGGTAGCGGAAAATAGCAGAGGAAAAATATACGTAAGCGGCGATTTCAATGGAAGAGTAGGAAGAAGCAATGTCAATGCAGAAGTAATAGATAAACATGGGGAGAACAACAGAAATAATAGGAGGCATGCAGCATAGTAAAAGTTAAAAAAGGAAAAAACAAACGGCATGGTAGAATGAAGAAATTAAAGAACAAATAAAAGTGAAAAAAGAAAAATGGAAACAATATTTACAAAAGAAGACCACGAATATAAAAAACAAAAGAAGAAGGTTAAAGAGATGGTTAGAGCTGAAAAAATAAATGTTGTAGAAAGTTTGGCGAAAAGATGGAAATAGAAGCAAAGATAACCAAAAACTGTTTTATAAACATTAAAAATATACGAAAGCATAAAAATACCCAAAATACAACAGTAAGAGACAAAAACAATGAAATATTAACAGAAGAAAAACAAACCATGGAACGATGGAACGAATTTTTCCAAGAGTTACAAATAGTAGTGGAAGAGGGTATTAACACACCTTAGCAAAGAAATGCAAAATCAGCAAGAAATCATGCGATGCACGAAATACAGATAGAGGACGCAATAAAAACAATAAAGAACAAAGGCAAAACTACAGAATACAGTCGTATAACAACTGAAATTATGAAAAACATGGGACCAGATAGAACAAAAATATTATAGGAAATCTGCATGAAAGCATGGAAAGACGAAAAAGGACCAGACGATTGGCTAATCGCCATAATAACTCCTATACACAAAAAAAGGTGATATACGAAAATGTAACAATTAGGTACCGTGGGATAAATTTACTAAATACAGCAGTAAAGGTTTGCGAGAGAGTGTTAGAGAAAAGTCTAAGAACAATAGTGGAAGCGCCACTTGCAGAAGCCCAAAATGGATTCAGAAAAGGCCGGAGTGTCCAGGATCATATATTCTCAGTAAAACAGGTCACACAGAAAACTTTAAGAGTAAATCTAAAAATTATTTTTCATTCATTGACTTAGTAGAAGCATTCGATTCCGTGCAAAGGCAGAAAGTATGGAATATATTAGAAAACAGAGGCGTGAACAATAAATTTATACGAACAGTAAAGAGCGTCATCATCTGTTTCGTCCACAAACTCTCAGCCCGAAAAACATCGTTATACTATTAAAAAATCCCAGACAACTTCTCATCCCAAAAATTCTTTTATTCATTATTAATCTCTCAAAGCTACAAAAACATCCTCACCCTTGTTGTTAATTACAACAAAACCGCACTCCTCATAATCCAGCAACCCCTAAACGGACTCGCGCAATCTAATCTCCGAACCGCCACTAATAGGAAAACCCTAGAAGTATGTCCCCTCTATAGAAAAACCTCCAGTGCCCCAACTCCAAAGAAACTATCCACCTTTGCTATTGTCGCACGTGATATCGATTACGACATCGCACCTGAAGACGTCAAAATCCAATCCCTCCAACTCCAAATTTTCAATGTTGGAGAATAATTTCAAAAAACACCAACAAATCTTCAGATAAAAACACCATTGATAAACTCCATCTCTACAGCCGCAAATATCTCTGCGAGTCCTGCAGAACTATAACATCTTGAAGTTGTCGCAGTAAATATGCACAATAATAATCTCCAAATAACTATTATCTGTTATTACAACCGCCCCCCCCCCCGCCTCCTAAATTGCTAATGACCTCCTCAATTACACCTCCCAAATCAATCACTGTATCATCATGGGTGATTTCAATTCCCGTCACACAGATTTTAATGACATCATCATAAATTGAAATGATTTCTAGTCAACTCTCTGAATAATCTCCCCCTCGCCCGCCTTCTAAACGATCTCCCCACTTGCATAACCCATAACGGGTGCTCCATCGTTGATCACATTTTAGTCACCGACAATTTAACCCCTTCACAAACCCCGACTTCTCCATTGGTACAACAGTTACTTCTGATCACTTCCCCATCATCTTAAGTCTATTTTTCCTGGCTCCCAGCCTCCACTAGATTTTGTCACAATCTTTGACTACCCCAACGCCGACTACAACCATTTTCAAGAATATATCTCTCAGAATCTTGCCCCCATTGCCCCATCAGATATCCCAGCCACCATCGAAGACCAAATCACGTTCTCCACTGTACATTTTTGTTTAAATCACCCCAAAAACCCACTTCCCGAAGTCCAAACAGCCCTCAACAGAATTCACCCTTGTACCCGCGAGTGGCGAATAAAACTAGATGCAGACAAGTCCTCATCCATTCTATTTAGGCACCCCAACATGTGCAGGAATCCACGTTTCGATTCCCATCTCATAAATCTAACCATCAATAACCAGCCTATCCTCCTGTCAAACCAAGTAAAATATCTCGGTATCACCTTCTCCTATACCTGCTCTCTTCAACCTGACCTCTGAGAAATCCTCAAAAAATTCGCAGCCGCTCCAACCTTCTCCAGCTAATCCAAGACCGCTTTCAAGGTTGCAATTCTCGCACCCTCCACCAAACTTATAATACCTTCATCCGTTCAGTAATTGAGTACCGAGCCGTCATCTATGCCTCCCTTCCGCCCCATGCAGTTGAAGAAATTTGAAAATTTTCCGTCGAATTTTCAAACTCGGCTTCCGATACCACAGTAATCTAATCCATGAAAACCCAGGCATCACCACCATTCGCCATCGTCTTAAAAAACTGCAAACAATCCTACATCACCCGCACCCTAAACGGAAACAACCCCATAGCCCAAGCAACCCTCCGCATTTCTCCTAAACGCAGGAACCGAATCTCCAGGAAACCCTGCCGAAAGCTCAAGCACCCCACAACAGCCCTTTTATCAAAGTCTATATCCAGATCTCCCAGCCGACCTCCTCGAGCTTGTTGAAGCTACGCCCCTCACAATGCGATGAGCATTGCGAACCCCCGAACCATTACAGGCACCTCTTTTAACCAATTCCCAGATACCATATAAGACACCACCAAAAGACGATACAACCAGCCCCCCAACAGCAAACCAATCGAAGGAAGCAAAACTCCAACTCCACTACCACAAATCGAAGGACCCACAAGAAGGAAGGATGCCCTGGGCTGAAGAGGACCAAATCCTAGAACGGCCCGCCCATATAATACGTTAAGTTAGAAAATAGGAAAAATATCATGCAATATCTTATGTTTTTATGAATAAACGTATCTAGCTAGCTGGGCACCGGCTTCTTCTCTGCCACGTGTTTCTCCTTAGCGCTAAGGTAGAAACATGGGGGACCTACAGTTTAACGTCGAATCCGAACGACAGAAATTCAAGAGAAAGTTTTTAGCATTAAGATCCCACGGTTGCAAGTCGGATTGAGAAATAGTGTGTGGTGGGTTGCAGACAAGATTTTTATAAATCTGCATAGTACTGCTTAGGTTTCGAACCCAAGCCAGAATCGACGTTTTACTCAGAAAGCGAGCGCTCTACCAACTAAGCTACCACCACACAATAAAGGAAAACTACAGCTACGTTGCTACCAAGAACAGAAAATCAGAAATGTTTTTATCGAAAGAAGAGTTGAGACAGCAAAGCGTTATGAGCCCCATACTGTTTATAATTTATATAGATGAAATCATCAAAAAATGTCATCCAAAAACGAAAAAAATAATTCTAGGGTACAAAAACATGCGAAAAGTGAAAATAGTAGAATGCACTCTTGGGGATGACATTGTTATAATGCAACACGCTAGGTAATCTTTAATAGTTATATCAATATAGGGCGGTCAAGCTAAGATCGAACAACTGTTATTTTCTGCGCAACACGCTAGTTTGTCAGTCGGCATGGAGCAACAAAAAATATTAAACGTTGTTGTAAATCACATCAACAAAAATATGAAATATTGAAAATTATGACAATACCATAAGTCGTATTAGTCTGTATGAATAGTTTAAATGTTTCAAAGATGGACGTGAAGATATTCAAGATGTTAGTAAAACCGTTTATCCGGCTATCTCTTGAAATTTGTAGCACAATACACTTTTTTTAACTTAAATGTAGCTGGTGATGACTCATGGCTATTTCAGTACGATCCTGAAATGAAACGCCAAAGCAGTGGATTGGAATATAATCACAAACGCCCAAAATGTTTTGTTTGCAAAAATCCTGAATTAAAAGATGAAAACCGTGCTGAGAACTTTTTTCGATAAATAGGGTGTGATCCTTAAAGAATTTGTACCTGAAGGACAAACAGTAAATAGTGCATTTTACGTTGAACTAAAGAAGATTTCGGGAAACAGGTAGTTAATGCTGCGCATGCCCTTTCTGCACTGATTGTGAGCTCACTCACTCACCTGACTTGGTACCAACGTACTTTTTGTCTTTCCTAAAGTCAAACGTGTTAGCAGATGAAAGTCTTTTCAGGACGTAAAAAATATTAAGAAAAATGTTATCGACGAATGGGAATTAATTGTTCAAGCGTCATATATATTTATTTGGTTTATTTCTACTTATATGGTAAACTGTATCATTGGTAAGATTACGAACTGGATTTTAGCGTATAGTATGCCACCGGGAATGCAGAATAAGCTTCCAGATATGGAGTTTGCGCTATGCAACCAGCAAATACTTTAGTAGAGACTTTGCTAGTTTGCACGCTGTATCTCACGATGTTGTGTCTATTGATGTTTAATGTTAGCAGATTTTTTTTTAAACTAAGCAATTTTTAGCCAACAGCTAGTGTCATTTCATTGTACATCCAACGTATAACTGTAAGTCACAATTGCCAATATTTTACTAAAACATAGTGTAGATTTTTGTACCTTTGAGATGGATGGTAAACACTTCGGGAATCTTATGTTCTCCAATGTATTCCAAATTAATGTCATGTTGATCGATCGGATATATATCGCCAATACTGTTTACAATACTGCCATAGTTCACTCTGTACAAAAAAAAATTAATATTAAACTGTAATAAACATCATATTACAATAATGAAATGCCTCATAAAATATCTTAAAACATTCTGTGTAAGTTGTGCATTGTGTTAACCTACTCAAGTGGACCTATGGTGAATTTTGTATTGTGCTTGAACTGTGGACTGCTCAGTAGTGTTTTATTATATTATTTAATGGTGAAATTATGGACACATCAATAAGCTATGACATGCGTCAACGTAAACACAATTTTGTAGCCAGATATTTGTAATGCATATTTTATTATTTTTCTTGCGACTATGCGCATTAATAACAGTTATTATTTATTTATATTTAAAATTCTATTGGATACCTTAAGAAAGTATATTCCGCATGTGTAGGTACATTTTACATTCTTAATTGGTATTTAGAACACTCTACTTACTGCGAACAACCTTTCTTGTATGACCGCGCTCCAATATTGAAGAGAGTTCCATCCTCTGCAACCACAAATACAGAAAAATCTCTATGAAGTGCAAAATTCTCTGCTGTGCCCCAAGAACGTTTCCTAAAACTTTGAAGATACACGGCAAAATCGTCAGTAAATGCTTCGCCCGCTACGAATCCTTGTAAAGCTCCATATTGCTCATAACTGCGGTCGTTACCCCTGTTTAATTGTAATTGGAAAGAATATATTTAATGTATTTGCGTATAGAAGTTATTATTGATATCAATAATGTGTAATGTTCGATAAAGAATTGCATAAGTAACATAAAGAAAATAGCATAGGAACTATACAAGATGGTTTACAATGGGTAGTACCCTACAGACCATAGCATACACAAATATGGGATGGTTTGAATTGGTTAAGTAACATACAGACTATAGCATAGAAATATACGACATGGTTTCAAATTCGTTAAGTAACATACAGATTATAACCTAGACAAATACGAAATGGCATTCAACTAATAAATAATAGGAGTATATTGATAATACATCAGAATGTATACGTTTGGTTAAGCAGCATACACACCATATGATAGAAAAATATGAGGTGGTTTAGAAACGGTTAAGTAACATACAGTCAATAGCATAGATACGACATGGTTTAAAATTCGTTTAGTAACATACAGACCATAGCATAGACAAATACGAGATGGCATCCAGCTGATAAATAATACTCCATAGACAATAGAATTGATAGTGGGATGGTTTACGTTTGGCTAAGTAGCATACAGACCATAGCAAAGACAAATACGAGATGGTTTGCGATTCATTAAGGAACATAAGAGATAGTTTAAGTAACATGCAGACAGTAGGGTAGAAAATATACGAAATGGTTTACAAACGGTTTAGTAACATACAGATCATAGCCTAGAAACTAAGTATACGCGATGGTTTACAAACGGTTACGTAATTTATATACTATTGGTGATATATAAACAATATCATAGTTTAAGATTGGCTAAGTAACATACAGACAGTAGGATAGAAAATATACGAGATGGTTTACAAACGGTTCGATAACTTACAGTAGCAAAGAATATATACGATATGGTTTACGATTGGTAATATACAGGCAATATCATAGTTTACGATCGGCTAAGTAACATACAGACAGTGGGATAGAAAATATACGAGATGGTTTACAAACGGTTAAGTAATATATGCTTGAGTTTACTTTTTAATTTTCTTAAATTTCTTTTCAAGTTTCCCTATGATTGACCTCACTATGGAAAGAAATGAAGACGGAAGAGAGAGAGATGTCTGAAATAACTATGTAGATTTCATAATCATATGAGTAGGTTTGAAAAACCTCAACTGATTTTCATATAATTTTCATTTGCTAAGAATCATAGCCTAGAAACTAAGTACATGAGATGGTTTACAAATAGCTAAGTAATATACAATAGCAAAGAACATATATGCGATGGTTTACGATTGGTTAAGTAGTATACAGACAATATCATAGTTTACGATTGGATAAGTAAGATACAGATTGTAGGATAGAAAATATACGAGATGGTTTAGAAAAGGTAAGAAAAGTAGCATACGGATCATAGCATAGAAACTAAGTATACGAGATGGTTTGGACAATAGTATGGCAAATATATGGGATAAATTGTGATTGGTACCTAACATAGGGACAATAGCATAGAAAATATACGCGATGGTTTGGAATTGGTACCTAACATAGAGACAACAGCATAGACAATATAGGCAATGGCTTGCGATTGGCACCTAACCTAGAGACAGTAGCATAAAAAATATAAGCGATGGTTTGCGGTTGGTACCTAACATTTTGACAATAGCATAGAAATTACACGCGTTGGTTTGCGTTTGGTACCTAACATAGACACAATAGCATAGCAAATATACGCGATGGGTTGCGGTTGGTACCTAATATAGAGACAATAGCATAGTAAATGTATTCGCTATGGTTTGCGATTGGCACCTAACACAGAAACAATAGCATAGACAATATACGCTATGGATTGTGATTGGTACCTAACATAGAGACTGTACCATAGAAAATACACGCGATGGTTTGCGATTGGCACCTAACATAGAGACAATAGCATAGAAAATATATGCGATGGGTTGCGGTTAGTATCTAAAGTAGAGACAATAGCAGAGATATTATATGAGGTGGTTTGCAATGGGTACCTAACATAGAGACAGTAGCATAGAAAATATACGCAATGGTTTACTGCATAGATAATATACGGTATAGTATAGGTAATATAGGAAACGGTATGCGACTGTTTAGGTTACATGCAGATAACAGTACAGAAAATACCCGATAAAGTATGCAGTTAGGCAAGTAACATTCTGACAATAGCACAGAAAATATACAAGATGGTCAGCAATTGGTCAAGATCAACAATAGTATAGATAGTGTAACATCTCTCCAGAAAAAATTGAATTTATAGGAATTTAGTCACAAAAAGGTGAATTTACTTTCGAGATCGCTTAAAAGGGGTAAACTATGCTACTTAAAAGTATGTGCAATCATTATTTAATGAGAAATTTATTTATATACATAAGTTCAATCCAACTACCATCCCTCCATGGTTCCTTAGCGAGCGTGTCAGATAACAGTGAATTTGGCATATCTTGAGGATAATAAACTGGCTTATCAACAGTATTCCATCTGAAAACGTTGTGTTATTTAACATATACTAATATCTAAAAATGATACATGATATTTACATAAAATTAAACTTTACATGTTCTACTTTTCCACTTGGTTGTGATACATCTCGAAGCAAGCCATTATAAGTTAATCGAATTCTGTGAAATGGTTCGACAATAGTAATAGTAAGCCCATCCGCTTTCCACTGCCTTGATGGTATGCTACACAACAATACCTCCGGTTCGTCTATAATAATAAATCAAAAAGTATATGTACAAATTATATACATAAGGACACCTACTTGGCAATTTATAAGTTTTTCCATTACTCAGCCTCAAATACAGAATAACTTCAGCTATTCTATGTTGATAAAGAATCAGTTTTATGAAGATTGAATTACCCTCATGATCTATACCTTCAATGGTTTGTGTATCGCTTTGCTGAAAAACAAAATTAGTAAGTAATCTTAAGTCAATTTAAAAATACACGTAGAACTTTGCTTAAACTGTCTTGTATTTCAGCAAATAAAATATTTCCGACTCCAAAAGGAAAAACTGGTCTAAACCCAAACTACATAATGTTTACAAATACTACAATACAAAGCTATTTTCTTTATAAACGAATAAAATTGTTCAAAACTAACAGCTTTTAGTCATTCAGAGAAGGTCAAATTAGACGCAAAATATTTACATCTATTTCAAAATTTGCACCCAATGTTGATTCGCCAACTTCACGGACCTAACAAGACCTGAAAATCCGGCGAGAGCACATCTGATATGTATACGGATGGATCCAAAACGGTTAGCGGGTTGGGTGCGGGCACTTTTGAGGCACAACCGTCTTTCATGCGGTACTCACAATCACTACCTGTGCGCGCCTCATGATGCAGAGAACCTACGTCAATAGATAAATCTACATCATGTCGGACAGCCAAGCGACACGTAAAGCTCTTGAGGGGTAGAAGAATGCCTAGAAATACTGGTGACACTGGCATAACAGAACAGAGTTACTTTGAAATGGGTGCTAGTATATGAAGGTTATGAACGTACTGAAAAGGCAGACCAACTGGCTAAATAAGGAGCAACCGAACCTCTACTTGATCGAAAATCCATATGCGGAATATCGGAAATGACCGCAAAGGGAGCTGTAAACGATCAGCTATGCAAACTACACCGCATTCGCTGACAGGAAACCCGCGGACTGACGCAACTGTGGATGTTTGTGAAGAACCCCCCCAGGAAAATAACTCAAGAAATGCTTCAACTAAGCAGGAAACGATTGAGATTAGTAACAGGACTGTTCACCGGACACTGCTGTCTTAGAAGGCATCTCAGTAAAATTGGGGTAAAGCAAGACCTCTTCTGTAGATTTGGCTATGAAGAAGAGGAAACATCGGTGCACATTATCTGCGATTGTCTGGCTGTGGGTGTCACGCGATACCAGCACTTCAGGGAGCAGTTCAATGAACCTGAAGACATAACAAATGTGCCCATCAAGGATATCCTCAAATTTGTTGAGGGTGCGAGCCTTAGGGACCAAAACAGCAATGGGACGCAGTAAGCCGATAGAACATCAGTACAGTACAGGCCTTGTACAAGGTCCGGCAAGAAGGTATGGTGCTTTTGAAAAAACAGTCACGCGCGCTTGGCTGGACCGAATGTTTTCGAAATGGTTGATATCTACTCATCGACAAATGCCATTTCAGTAGCAATGGAGCCTTGGTCTGTAGCACGTGTGTTTGTTTACAACACTTTCATAGAACGGGTCGTTCTGTGGTGCTCACACGGTAACGATTTCGAAACCATTTCAATGTTGGTCGTCACGGTCACGTTCCAGAACGGGATACCATTATGAATAGTTTTCAAAGAACAGGATCTTTGAGACCGGGGACTGCACGGGAGGTGATCGAACTGTACGGATTCCGGGTAACATTGAAAGAGTGCGACAAGCGGTGGAAGTCAGCCCTCTTCGTTCGGCGGTATGTCACGCACGCGCTCTTCGGATGTCAGACAGGTCAGTTCGCAGAATCTTACACTTGAACCTTCATTTCCATCCGTATCATAAGATAATGATTGTTCAAGAACTGCGGCAAAACGACTTCGTGAGAAGACACAGCTTCGCAGAAGCGATGTTGGAATTGCTGACAGACGATATCGTTTTGATCGCGAGTGACGAGGCCCACTTTCATTTATCGGGGATTATTATTATTATTGTTGTTGTTTGGGCTTTGGCCTCGGCATGCCTTTCGTCACTGCGGCCCTTGGTGGTTCTATTGTAACTTAACAGCCCTTTTCCTTGTTAGAGAAGTTGAAGGCTATTGAAAAACCTGAGAATGTCTGTGAGATTCAAGCCCCTTATTTCGCTAGGTGTGCTAATCTCCTTTCCGAGAATATTGTGTCTACGTCGACCGGCAGCATCGCATCTACATAGGATGTGTTCAGCCGTTTCTGCTGCCTCATTGCATAGGCGGCATATTTGGTCCTCAGCCTTACCAATCTTGAATAGATGGCATTTTATTGGAGTGTGGCCACAGACCAGTGATGGTCTGCAGCTCTTTCTTGCTGAGAGATAAGCGTTCCTTGCTTTGTTTTGCGAAATGGTTATAAACTGTTTTGCCTGACGTTGTCCTGGTGTGTTTTCCCAGTACGAGGATTTCATTTGTTCCTCCCATAGGCTAACCTCGTGCTTAATGTGGCTCTTCTGTATTCCATAACAAGGTTCAGGTCCAGTGTATGCCGTTGTTGCACCTCTTTTTCGATTTCATCGGCTTTTTCATTGTCTGGTATAACCTCGTGCCCTGGAACCCACCTTAGAGTTACATGGTTTTCACTGGCCAGTTGCTTGAGGTTACCCGGGCATTCCCAGACAAGCTTGGATTCACAGGTATAGGCTTGCAGAGCCTTTATTGCTGCTTGGCTGTCTGTTAGAATATCAATTGTTGCATTTTTATAACCTTTCCTTGGGTTTATTCTAGTGCGGAGGTTTATGGCATAAACCTCAGCTTGGAAGATGGTAGTTCTAGTTCCAAAGGCTTCGTAAATGCGGCAGCCAGGGCCGTATACGCCCGCACCAGTACCTCCTTTCCCCATCCTTGACCCATCCGT
The DNA here is from genome assembly GCA_014611495.1 of Limonius californicus. NCBI lineage: Eukaryota > Metazoa > Arthropoda > Insecta > Coleoptera > Elateridae > Limonius > Limonius californicus. Next base: position 14,037 of record JABXWE010038053.1, read on the forward strand.
GTACCATTAGAGCGATCCGCTTTTAAAAGGAAGCACTCCTGTAGACCATATTTTCGGGTCCGGAATGTTCACTTTGAAGGGTTGGTCAAAATTGTATGTTATTTGCATAACATCTGATACGGTGTACGCCGTTCGTTCTAAATGGGCGAGGCTTAGAATTTCTAAGTGGCCTGTTAGGTTCCCTGATTTAAAATGGTTTATCCTTCCCAGCGTCAGCGCATGTAGCATCGCCTCCTTTTGTACCTGTAGGTGTAGGGGTGTTATCCCTAACATGGCTTCCATTGCTGCAGATGGACAAGTGCTCATGGCTCCTGTGATACTCAGACAGGCGAGACGTTGTATATTCTCTAGTTGTGACTGAGTAGTAACTTGTGTTGTTTTTGGCCACCATACAAGCGATGCATAGGTGATCATTGGTCTTATAATTGTCACTTATGACCAGCAGATAAGCTGTGGCGTTAGGCCCCAGTTTCTTCCAAGAAGCCTGCGGCATGTTTGAGTTGCTACCACTGCCTTCATTTGGAGTTTTCTGATGTGTGAGTTCCACGTTAACTTTTGGTCCAGTGTCACTCCAAGGTATTTGACTTCATTACTGAAGTCAATTGTCATTCCTTCTAGAATGGGGGCTTTAAGATTTAGTTTCCTTCGCTTAGTAAAAGGGAAAATGACCGTTTTCTTTGGATTTATGCTTAGGCTTTGACTTCGACACCATCTGTTAATAGTATCGAGAGCCATCTGCATACGTTGTGAAACAGTTGTGTCAAATTTTCCACGTACTATGATTACTAGGTCGTCCGCATACCCTTGTAATTCGAAGTCGTATCGTGATAACACGTTGAGCAGGTCATCAACCACCACGGACCACAAAAGAGGTGACAATACCCCTCCTTGGGGACAGCCTCTAGCTGCCGTTATGGTAATTTCTTCTCCTGCTAATTTGGCTGTGATCTCTCGACTTTCCAGCATGGTTTTAATCCATTTGGTAGTCGTCGGATCGAAGCCTTTCTTTTTGGCAGCTCTTTCTATGGCTTCAAAGGAGGTGTTATCAACGGCACCCTCAATGTCTATGAACGTCTTTTCAAGTCTTTTAACGAGACTGCTTAGAGCCGTTATGGTAGATTTTGCCCTTTGATAGACATGTTGGTTGGGGAGAAGTGGGCGGTATGGAAGGACCTCACTTCTCAGGTACTGATCAAGTACCTTTTCCATGCCTTTTAGCAGGAATCAGTTTAGGTTTATCGGTCTATATGATTGGGCTGGGTGTTTGATCGCCCTCCTCCCTTAGGTATAAAGACCACATTAACCTTTCTCAAAATTTTGGGCGTATGGCTAAGGAAAAAACTGGCCTTATATATTTTGCAGATATTGGGCAGCAGGTCCTCTATACATTTCTGTAATAAGGCTGGAAAAATGCCATCTCCGCCCGGTGATTTACACGGTTTAAATGCAAGAATTGCCCATTTGACTCTGACATTTATGGGGGATGGTAAACAAACAGAATTTTCGATACTGGGCACCCACAAACCCGCAACAACTGCATCAAAAATCTGCAAAAGAGTAACTGTTTGGTGTGGCGTATTTCGAACTTACATTATTGCGCCTTATTTTTTCGTGAAAATTGACGATGAGTGACTGTTAACACAGATCGCTACCTTGCCATGTTGCGTGATTAATTCCTGCCAGAAGTAAAAAGACGACGCATCAACCACAACACAGTTTGGTTTCAGCAAGATGGGGTGACTTGCCATGTATTAAGAGCAACGATGGCTATTTTAAAACAACATTTCCCAGGACGCCTGATTTCATTGAGTGGGGATGTGGAGTGGCTTCCTCGGTCACCGGACCTGTCACCTTGTGAGTACTTTTTATGGGGCTACCTAAAAGCTCAACTTTACATAAACAAACCACGTACTCTTGAAGCGCTTTCTGAAAACATAACCCGAGAAATTCAAAGGGTTCCGCGTGCTATGCTTGGAAGGAGTATGAACAATTTCGCGACCCGTCTACAAGAATACCTCGACAAAAATGGACGCCACCTAACTGATGTGATTTTCTGCAGTTGATTGTTTTTTGCTTATGTTTCGTTATGTATTCTCAAATGGCAATGTACCAGTAATGTATGAAAACAATAAATTTCGAAATTGGTTCAAAAATAAATATGACTATCTTTTCAAAAACCCCATACCTCTTTGCCGGACCCTGTACTACACCCAATGCGAATAATAATATGAACACACCCACCCCAAAACTTTACTTTGAAAAACCATTGCAAACCCGTTACCTTTTTACCCCATCCCTAGCCCTCCCTCTTTTCTTCCATTCGTATCTCGTCTTCCCAATTTTCCTTGCCTCTTTCCTCTTTTCCCTTTTTTCCTTACCCCCCTCTTCTCATTTCCCCTTCCCCTCTCCTTTTTCTCATATTACTACCTTTTTCCGACTTTTAACCCTCCACAGTCGCGCAAGGCTGTTTCTAGGGAATGAGCCTAAGGCTCTCCCCCCATTCGTCACCACTATGATAATTATATTGTGATTATATTAATTTACTTTGTTTGAGGATAAATGTCTCGGTTGCTCTTCGACTTCTTTATCTAGTGCTAGTTGTGATGTTCGACACTTTTTCTTTAACTTCTTGATGGCAGGAATGGCTAACATCCGTTTAAGGAGGTAGTAGCAATCTGAAACAAATACGTTGTTTGAGCACATTGTATGTTAAACACTCTGTGTAAATTATCATTATAATTATCATGTTTACTAATTATGAACATCGACAAGCTATATTATCTTGTCATTCCAGTGTTTACTATCACAGTTTTTCTAGTAGCCACTCAGACGGTAATCAGTTTAATTGCCATGGCCTTGAAATATGATTATTTAATTACCACAACTCTCGACTTTTGATCCATTTCCAGGAAAATATAGTTGTAACCAAGTGTATTGAAAAATATTACGATTTACACATAAAAAAAGTGTAACGCAAAATCAATAGTTACGTTTAAAACACTTTAGATCTATTATCAATTGCATTTTTTAGATCAGCAGCAACAAAATTAATTATAGATGTAACTCCAATTTCTAATAATATTTACTCTTTGAATGTAACGTATTGAACATCATTTAGTATTACTTAATATAGCTGCCCATTGATTTGAAGAACGGTTCTATTGCTGACAATAACATGACAACATATGATTGGATTACAAAGTAATTCGAAAATAATTCTTTTAGCATCTTTTTGAAACAAAAAGAACAAAATCTTGATCTGACATCAAACAGCAATGTGCAATTACAGTTTACCTTGAGCGTATATTTGGCATTTTGTAGTGGTTTACCTAAAGAATGTTGCATAATCACAAAAATAACGTTGTGCCATTATCACTTACAATTTGTTAACTCGACAACACTGTAAAGTTCAATTAAAAATCATTCAAAATTATTTAACATCTTTGCCTAACAATTTTAGGAAGTATTGTATTGCTGACAATAACATTACAAGGACTGGGTTAGAAACGAATTTGAAAATACTCTAATGAACTCTTTTTGAAAGAACTGAAACAATTCCTCGATCTGACATCAAACGGCGATGAACAATCACAATCACAGTTTACTTTGTGAGTAATTTAGAACTTTTGGCAAGGTTTAGATAAATAATAGTGTCGCCAAAATTGCCTGGCGTGTTTATTATTTCCAACTCGTTAACTCACAAGTGAAACACTGTAACGTTTCACTCAAAACCATATAAAATTACTTTGCACTTACAACTTTGCCCCAGCATTTTAAGAAGTGTTCTATTGCTGACAATAACATGACGATCTATGACTGGCTTAGAATCCTAAAATATTCCTCTTGATTTCTTTTTGAAAACACGGAATAGGAACATATCAAATAGCAAAAATCTTCTAACACAGAAAAAGTAGCCAAAAAAGAAAAACACAACATAAAGTAAGAAGCTACCTTATTTAGAAAAGTTATTAAAGAAGGTATCCAAAGAAGAAATAAAGTATAAGATATATCTCGCAGATATACACGAAACAAAGCAGAAACAGGACCGATTATATGTTATGGCAGAATACATGTTGTTCAACAGCGGATGCGTGAACAGAAGACTAAAACAGGTTCCTGCAAAAATCACATCAAAATAAATGGTATCAGTGGAAAGAACTAACAGCAAAAGAAAAGTGCTACGTAGAAATGAAATATGAAAAATTCTCAAAAATGATTATAAAATAATAATAGGCGACTGATATATGGATCGACGAGGATTTTACAAAGGAAAAACACTAGGAAAGCTATTAATACCCATCTAAAACAGGCGAGACAGAAAGGCTTAAAATCCAACTAAGATATAACAAACTAACTATCAAGGACAAGACGTATACGGAATAGAGCACCCGAAAGAGCTGGAGGAAATCAATAAAAATAAGGAGGATAAGAAACGCACGGTAAGTGAAAGATCCCCCGAAGGAGATAGCCTTACCGAACAGCTGAAGAAGATAACGCGAACAAGTAGACAAAAAAACTAGCAAGAGTAAGTGGCACTTTTAGGGCAGAAGACGAAAATGGCAATGAAAATGGTAAAGATCTTGGAAAACTCCAAAAAACAAAAAATCTGGGAATAAGGGGTATAACACTTGGTACATTGAACGTACGCAGCCTTGGGGTGCCTGGTAAAATGCAGAATTTACTAAAAGAAATTATAAAATATAAAATAAATATTCTCGCCATCCAAGAACTAGGGTAGAAAAAAAGCGGCATAACAGATGTAAAAGACTACACAATATGTCACAGTGGAGGAAAAAGGAAAAAAAGGACAAATTGGTTTATGATAAATAAAGATTACAGAGGTGCTATAACAGAATTGGTGCCAATAGATGAAAGACTAGCAATCTTAAAGATCAAGACGACATTTTGTAATATAGTCCTGGTTAATGTGCATGCGCCAACCGAGGCGAGAGCGAAGACGAAGCGAAAGAAATACAAAACTAGAGAACGCTATGGATAAAACAGGGAATTATGACGTCAAGGTGGTAATAGGGACTGGAATGCCAAAGTGGGAAGAGAACAGGTGTACATACCAACTGTAGGGAAGCATAGCCTACACTTCATTAGTAACGATAGTGGAATGCGACTGATAGAATTTGCTTGCGGGAGAAATATGGTGGTGTCTAGTACAATGTTCACACATAAGACGGCACATAAAGAAACACGGATATTACCGGACGAAAAAAACCAGAAACCAGATAGATCATGTATAGTAATAAACGCACGACACGCTGCAGTATTTTGGACGTAAGAAGTTATAGGAGGGCTGACTATGATACAAACCATTTCTTAATAAAAACCAGATTCAGACGAAAAATAACATGCGAAAATCAAGAGAAAGTAGT
>JABXWE010038054.1:0-17050 GCA_014611495.1 Limonius californicus
GTCGCTACGAGTATTAAATTTAAGCCAATTTGGTCTAGTTTTGAATGTCAGTAGGCGGAGTTATTTTATTTTAACAAAGTAAAAAAGTGAGGTTAAATGTAATAATTTTGTATTTATAAACAAGAATTAATTTACGTTCGATTTAAAATTTGTGTTAAGTTATTATGATTTAATAAATCTTACCTGGTGATTTTCAAGTTGGAGATTGTGTTTAATTTGTCTACGATATTCCTGAAAAGTTAATTATTGTATTAAATTTAATAGTGATTTCTGATTTGTGAAATTTAAGTGAATTTCTTTCTTACCTGTGCTGAGTTACAAGTTCTTGATACTTTTGAAGTTTTATAACGTCAATTTCAACATGTTTTTGGAATTAGCGTTCTGGTGTCTTTGGTGCAACCGTTAGCAGAATAATGAAAAATGTCGAGGTCAAATGCCTACAGATGTTTAGAAGATGTTTGAACTATTCTGCGGTATAGTCCATTTTAAAACTTTTGTGGATGAGATATTATTATGCAGGTATTTAACTAATTTAGTCCTTAATTGTATGTAAGCTATCATACTGGGGAAGCCACGTTATTAATATAAAATGAACCCTGAGATGTCTTATGCAATTTTATATGTGTATTTATGTTAAATTTAATTTTGTAAGAAAACCTTGAAATTTGATTATCGTATTAAATTAATATTTTATTTTATTAAGATATATGCACAGCATATATTTATAGTCGCTACCAACATGGGGCGATAATATAATTATTTTATTAAGACAATACATTGCAATATATATATCCCGTTTCATAGCGTTCTTCTACGCTCTATATATGAAATAAATAAAAAGATTAAATATTAAAATTGAAATATCACCTTTTTTCCAAATTTAAAACTACAAATGTTTCCAACACTTAGCTGTGTTTTCCAATCAAACTGTATTAAATGCTAATATTTTGTTTTGAATTGAAAATTTATTGTTTTTGTTCCAATACGGAGTATTAATTAATTTTCCTTGCCTTTGTATTTGTACAACAGGAAACAGTTTGATTTAACAATTACAAATGGCACATCATAATCTCTCAACTTCCTACTCATTCTAATTAATAAAGCAAAATGTTGACATAACGACAAGTCTGTTTGAATACATAATAAATTAAATGGGCATGTATGCAAAGCAGTATCGATTACCTTACGATCAACAATCGGCACTTAGAAGTATTGTGAGCGACGTTGATGCAGTTTTTAACAAACAATAAACGGTGGCTGCATTTGAAGGCTTCGTTCTATGGAACAATGTATTGTGATTTTATAATTGTGTTTAAAGTGAAACCCTCTCGAGACTCCCGTGCCTGGAAGTCCCCACTGAATCCACCGAAGTGGAACGCTTTAATAATCGAATTATGATGTTTGTTCAGTCCTCATCTGAATCTTCTATTACCTAGAGTTTGTTTAAACATTCAGGAATTCTTATTCGGAACGCTATTGATTCTTTTGTAAAATTTAATTTGAAAGCGGAAAGTTTTATTACAAACTCATTTTATGAATAATTTATATCATTTCATTCCTTATTGGGTTTATACGTGTTTTCTTTTTCAAATATTTTTTTATTTACGTAACTGAATAACTGCCAAATTAAAACACCATTGGCGTTCCAAGTAAATTCGCAAACAAAACAATAGCAATTAAATCTACAGGATAACGTGTTCTATTTTACGAAACAGCGCGAAATCCACGGAAAAGTTTTTAACAGCTTTGTCGGTAAAAAACAGCACCGGATGATTAAATTTTCAATTATTCCTACGTACAGCAAATCGGAATAAATCGGCAAAATAGCGCGAAGCCGATAATGAAAACAAGTCGGTAGCAATTTAAAGCATGACTTGCAATTTCATTAAATTGGCAGCAAACCTTATATAACGGGCGCTAACTATGATCGGCAACTTTACTTTACATTTTTTTCTTAGTCTGAAAGGGTCTTCAATAATTAATTATCTAATTTCAGTTAGGAAATGTAGCCTGATGATATACGCATACGTAAGTAGTTAGTTTGTGAGGTTACATAATTTGCATTAGAAAATCATTAATTTTGTATAAAACATGAGTGTACGCGCAGGACCGTATTATCGGTTAGACAACTTAACCAACTGCTTCTCTGTTGAATTTTGAAGAATCCTGAATTGTTTCCCGAAGTAGATGTGTAATAAAATTTTCAAATTGTTAACACAAATCACTTAATATCCATTAATTAGCAAGTAAAAGCAATTGTAATAATTGCCACAGACGTTACTGGTTTTGTCTTGCTGTCGCAGTATAGATTAACATTGGATCTTAGGAAAGTAGCACACTGGATGTTGGCTTCGAACTTCTATTCCAATCGCTACTGGCGAATTCAGGAGCAAAATTACACATTCATTAAAATTGTCTCTGTTGATCAACGCAGGAACATAAAATGATGAAATATGATTATAGTATTTGACTTTAATAAGCGTTTGCGCTTATTACAAGTGTTTAAGGTAGTTAGATTTTTCTAGGTGCCTGTATTTATTTATGTGCCTTTGTTCTTTGTATCTAGTATAAAATTCTCCAATTGTCTGGGCTGTGGTTGCCGAATTACACTGCAAACAATTAATTTTATTAGAATTGGGTATTTACAAATTATTTCCAACAATGTAATGCAAGAAACAATTAATATTTAATATACTTTATGCTGAATTACAGGAAGAAATACTTAAGACATATTTCAATGCCACAGAATTGGCATTTTCATAAAGATCCGGGCAGTGTGCGTCTGAAAAGCCCACTATATTTAAAATGTGCTTTCTGTTTACTTTTTGTACTGATCGATTAAAATCGTTATGTGAAAATATATTATATTTATTTTATTTCACTAATAAGGAAAATAATATGTAAAGTAGGACCAAACGTTTAGTAGTGAATGTTTAAATCCCTACTCAAATGCGATTACTAGTCAGCAGGTAGCATGTAATCTCTGAAAAATAGCGTTGGTTTTTTTTCGTCTGTGGTCAAAGCCGCATTTAACTTTCTTGGCAATGGCAGTAAAATCCGGGAAAGTGGCATTTTATTGAAACTGGGTATAATTATAATCATCACCATATTAGCCCATATTCGTCTACTGCAGTACATAGGCCTCCCTCAAACTGTTCCATCTCTCCCTATCCTGTGCTACTCTCCGATCCAATTATTTCTTCCGATATAACATTTTAGGTCGTCTGTCCATCTCGTTAGTGGACGTTCTTGCAGCCGTTTGTTGGCCCTTGGTCTCCACTGTATAATTCTCTTTGTCCACCTAGCATTTTCCATTCGTGCAACGTGTCCCGCCCAATTCCACTTCATCGATGTAATTGTTTGTATAATATCTTGCACCTCAGTGTGCTTCCTGATCCATTCATGTTTCTTATGATCTCTTAAGGTTATACATAGTATTATACGTTCCATTTTTCGTTGTGCTACTCTTAACTTAGTAACAGATTTTTGTGCCGGAGTCATTGTTTCAGCTCCATAATTAAAGACGGGTAGGGCACACTGATCAAAGACTTTCTTCTTTAAGGTGTTTGGTATTTGACTGCGAAAAATTGTGTCTAGCTTGCCTGAGTAAACCTTCTGCCTATTTCAGTTGTTTTGTTTTCTTTTCCTAGGACGATGATATGACTCTGATATATCTTGACATTTTCCACTGGAAGCTGAATATTTTCGATGGGAAGGTTGGTGATTATCTTTGTATTGCTTATGTTCATTTTCAAACCAACCTGTAATGATTTATCTTGTAGTTGTTTTACGTTTCTTCATTTTTTTTGATATGTTTAATGTCACTTTCTGTGTTTTTACCTGTTTCCTGTTATGATTCTTCGTCTTTTATCTTTCAAATTTATTTTGACTTTACTTCTGACTAATCGGTGGTCACTTCCAGTTGCGAAGTTGTTTAATACCGATACATCTTGTATTACTTTTGCTGCTCGATAATAAAATCTCTTTCCTTTTTAGTCGCGCCATCCGGGCTTTTCCACGTTCATTTTCTATTTAACTTCTTTTCGAAAAAGGTCCTACCCATCTGGGGTACTTCAGTTTTACAATTCGTCAATTCATCTTTTCACATTTACGGCTGGTTTGTTAGCGAGAGAAAATGCCACGCTTACTAAGTGCGGGTTGGCGAGTTGTGTTTCAGTCGCCCAATTTGGGTACAGACGCTATTCGGCAGCCGCCCAATCTGGGTACAGACGTTGCCTTGGCTGGGATATAGGAAGGGTAAAAATTTAGGTTGTGGGTAGGATTTAGGTTTGGGGCACGGCTCCTTCTGGTATTAGGCGGTGGGGAAAGGGTCGAGGCTCACGTGGGCAAGGTCGCTTCCCTGAAACAGACCTACATATCCTCCACCGGCATCGTATCTATCCGCTACCCTTATAATTATAATATATATTATAAAATGTTATAATAAAAGTATATACGGTAAGATTAAATTAAAATTACCGGATGACCGACCATCTATTCCCTGAATATTGTTACATATCTTAACGTTATAATGACTGCTGTTGTCCACTAACGATGTATGTAATCATGTTAACAACTGTTTGAAATTATCAGCAAAAAACATTGGCAGTTTCAACGCAGATTACCACCAAGATATGAACGCCGAAATGCTTGAAGATTGGTTTTGCAGATTTTTTCTTCCCACCATTCCGGCAAACAGCGTGATTTTGATGGATAACGCATCTTACCATTCCAGGTAAATTAAAAAGATACACAACCAAAGCACAAAAAGAGTACATATTATACAATTTTTTAAATGAAAATAATGTTCCTATTCCTGGCAATATGAAAACTAAACCGGCTTTGTTAAAACTAGTAGAAGAACAGAATTTAAAAAATCATATTTCGTTGATCAAACTTCCCTTGCAAACGGTCATAATGTTTTGAGATTACTCCCCTACTTTTGCGAATTTAATCCGATCGAAATGATATGGAGCACTTTAAAAACAAACGTCAAAAAATACTTCTCTAGGTCAAGCGACAATGTTCTGGGTTTTATCAGAGATGCTGCTTGTAAAATTGATAAACATTGGAAATATTGTGTGAAACACATAGTTAAGGTTGAACAGAAGTATGTTTCAAAACATGAAATCAAACCTTTAATAATTAATTTAGGGGCTGATTCATCTTCTCATACCTCAGAATTTAGTGATATCGGGTCTAATAAACAAATAAACTAAAATGTAGATTTTCGTTTAATGATAGTAGAAAAGAGTGTTAGATGTGTATATTATGTTGTTAAAAAATAAAGTATTATTTTAAGCATTTCTGGTTGTAACATATTTATTGATCCTTTCCCAAATTTTCGCGAATGCGTTCTTGATCGCCTGCCTACAACGACCCTAACATTTGCAGCTTACATTTAAATCAACAGCTTAACATTCGCTATTGATAGGTTAGTCCAACTATACAAACATTATTTATGACAATTATTACACACGGTATTCGAAGTAGAGTGTTCGTTACAAATGTTTTTGTTACATATATCAGAAAACTGTTTCTGTTTTCTTCCTTTCTTTGCGGGGCACATGTAACATTTCTTCTTAACACCTTTATCTATTGTTGCTTTTTTTAATAAGATGATTTCGGCGGAAATGCGTTTATGTACTTTCAAGGAGCAGCCTGCAATCTTGTTCGTCTTCTCATTTGTGGCACAACTAATTCCTCATATACAGATACGAGAAATAATCTTCTTTTCTCGAGATTGATTTTGTTGATTATAAGTTTTTCTTTTGCTCATATCCTTATGAACCAGTTAATCAAGATTATTTCTGGTTACTTACTGTCATTATTCTTACAGCTATTTGTATTATGCATTATCATTCGCGGCGCTGCAGCGCTGCGTGGGCCTTGGTGTTCTCAGGAACAATCGTCCAAGCGTCCCTATCTGCTGCTGTTGTTGTTAAACAGTTCCTGACGCCTAATTTCTTAAGGTCTTTTTCCATTACATCTCTCCGTATGAGCGTCCCTTGGGCGTCCCACCTTCCTTCGACACTCGGGTTTTTCTAGCAGCAGTTTCTTCGTGGACTGTTCGTCGCCATCCTCGCTATTTGTCCCGCCCATCGAAGTCTGCCAGCTTTAATTGTTTGTACCACATCGATGTCCTGGTATAATACATGGTTATATCTTGTTCTCTATTCGCCTGCTTCATGTACCGGTCCATAGATCTTCTGCAGTATCCTACTTTCAAGTGCTCCCAAGCGAGCTTCATCAGATTTGGTAAGGGACCACGTCTCCGAAGGGACTGTTACAATTAGGGTTTTATATACGTATTATAATTTTGGTTTTCCTGGTGAGTAATTTAGAATTTAACTATTTAATAGGCCCAAAATAACACCAGTTTGCCAGCATAATTCTTCTATTTACTTCGTCGCGGTGTTTGAGTCGTAATTAACCAGGTATCCCAAGTACACACAGTCTTTGGTGACCTAAAGGTGCTAATCTCTCTTATACTAAAATTCGGGCCTATTCTTTGTCTCATTTTGGTCTTGGAGGATATCTATGTCTTGCTTTCATTAATTTATAGGCCAATTGTATTATGCATAGTGGATAGCACAATAACGCTTCTACATTTGTTTGGTACGTAAGACAACAAACTTATTTTTCGGTATTTCCAACAATCGATGATTTTTCTTTGCGCTTGTTATTAGACAAACATTTTCTAAGAATAACGCGTATATTATTTACTTTCCCAACACATGTGAGCGTTTTAGTAAGCAATGTTGTAGCTAGAGGGTAATCTGTCAAATAGTTATTAAATGTCACATTTCTGTAGGTTTTGTAATATAGTTGGACAAGTTTCTGCACTAGTTCACTAGCAAGTCCTTTTGCTACCTTATTTCTTTCTTTCCCAGTGTAAGACATTCAATTTAGTAGACAATAGGCTTTGCATTCCATACTTATCCGGCTTTGATGGCATCTACTGTTGGAATGAACATCTTCCTCGAAAGAATCAATTGCCTATATACCGTAATATTTTCACCAGGAAGGTAGTGTTTTCTCTAATTATTATTTATCTTGTCCCAAGTTTCTCATATAGCTGCCAATATGTCTTTTTCTCTTCTTTGTGCTCATGGTTCCTCATCGTTAAATTTTATATCTTCTTCTTTCTTTTCAGCCTTCTTGAATCCATTTCCGGATGTAGGCCTCCCCAATTTGCTTTCAATCATTTCTGTCTTCTGCCCTTCTTCTCCACATTAAACCTGCATGTTTCTTTATATCATCGGAGATGGCATTTGGGACCGTCCTCTTGTTCTTTTCCCCATCCACGGGGGCCATGTTTGAATGATCGTGTTCCATCTGTTGTCTTTATATACTGTAATAAAAATTTCAGGGGTTTCAGCTTCATGGTTGCGCTAAAAATTGGAGGTCCGTATAGTAAATTCCACAGAACTTCATGTCATGTGCACTCAGGTGACCTGTGGTTAGCAACAAACCAGAAAGACCCTGACTTGTATGCCATCATAGGGTTTCCACATGATATTTGGCAGAATGCTATTAATTTTGATATTGGTATCCTGTTGAATAAGGTGCACTGCATCACTTTAAACCATCCTTTGCAATAAACGTTGATGTGTTAGTAACAAGCACTCCTTGCAGCTTTTCAGATTTTCCTCCTTCTTCATTTGCGTCTTGTATATCTTCTGCTGCGCTGGCAGTGGAATAATGATTTTTATAAGGCCCGCTATAATTTTCTGAACCAACATCGACGAATACATCCTCGTCGTCAGAAAGATTTTTAGGGATTTCAGCAAGCTCCTTGTCAGTTAAATGTTACTACAGATATGTTTACGTTTTGAATACACCAAATCAACAACGACCGTCTTCTAACAAAAATATATGTATTATGTTTATAGTACTTTCATTAATTTTTCTTATTCATATTTAATGTTTCACGTTAGAGTCGCCAATAATTCACGCTGAAGAGAACATTTTTAGTTGCCTTCATGCAAATATCGGCGTTAATATTTAAAAATATGTGACAACGTTCTCCTCTAAATTTTCCTATCATTTAAAGCCTTTGTCTATCTACAGCTGTATACTTATATCAACGTTCTAAGGTTTCACAAGATCCCATAATTACACAATATGAGAGCTCTTCGTCAAAATAATTGTTTCAATGACATGCCCATCTTACCCTTTTAGATGGAAATATTGTTCGACTTCTTTACTTTATATTGTCGATGTATTTCAACTGGCACGGGCAGTAGGCTTAATCGCTAATAAAATTAAGTAACTGCACGCAAGGGCAATTGAAGTAGAAAAAATATGCTTTTAAAAAGGTTAAATAAGTACAAGATATGTATCTGAAAATCGCAGTGGTCGCATATTTGACGCTTCTAAACCCAGTAATAAAACATTCTATTCGAATTACTTAGAAGGCTTTATAACATAACAATTGTAAATTAGTGTTTTTACAATATTTAATCGCCACAAAACACATAATTATCTAACTTTAATGTAGGCTTCCGAGTTTTATTAAGAAGTAATCAGTTTTAAAATTCTAAATTTACATATCTCCATTGATGTTAAACTTTATCAAAGTAATAAAAATAATTTTGTGTAAGAAAGCACTAAACTAAAAAATATTAAAAACTATTGCTGCAGTATTTTAAAACTTCTGCCTCGCCATCGAAATTAATATAAATACCTAATATAGTTTTGGTTGAGAAATGTTGTTTTGAAAATACAGATACAAATTGGCAATTGTGTACGATGTGTTTAGAATTCAACGGGAAAGCATCGGCTGTATTAATGATTATGAAAAGAAAAAATACATCGATATACATTTATAGCTTTTCTAGCGTACTTTACAACAAAAACAACCAGCTGAATCAAAATACTTTTCTTCTTCTAAATAAATGTAATGAAAGGTAATTAAGGCTGTGGTGCAACCTGGTGTGACAGCGCTAGCGCCTCTGACTTGACCTAATGATTAACACCGTAGTGATACCCCGGACCGACCGACGGCTTTGACGTAGTGTACAATTAGTTATGTTGTATTATTTTGTGTTTTACATAGTTAACCAATAATAACTAAATATAATACCAGCTACACATTTTTGTATTGTATTCCTCGCTGGCCGCGCAGAAATTCCATTGTTTATAGTTGCCGGATGATTTTATTCGGAACACCTTCATATTCAATATAGAAAAACAAATATTAGTAGATTATTAGTGGCTCTTAACATTAGTTGAAAGTAAAAATTGTATAACCATTAATTTTACCAGTGCTTTGTTCACGAGAATTATCTTGAAATAGCAATTCTGTCGTTACGTAAAAGTCCAATTGCATAATTGTGATTAATTTTGGTATCCTAGTCTACCAAAAAGAAATATTAGACCACTATCATATGTATTTCATACATATTCTACGTAGAAAAAATACTTTCATAACATCTATTATGTGTATTTTCGCAGTCTGCTGGGTGTGTTTGGTGCCTACGATTTTTTTTGCCGCCGACCTTGGTTCGAACTTTTTGAATTCTGTAGTATTAGGGAATTTTGGGGAGATTCTTTTGAAGTTGTAGGTGGATTTTGAATTGGATGGGTGGAATTTCCTGAAGTGTGGATGTGAGACGAGACTTCCTCTCGAGTTCTTGGGCGTGCAAGTTGTGGGTTGCTAGTAAAAGTATAGGACGTGCTTTAAGATTTTGGTTTCTTCATGTTGCGTGGATTATAAAAATCATCCCGATCTACAAGAGAATTTAGTTAGTTGTCTACGAGTTATTTTGGTGTTTTGGTAAATTCTTATTGTGTCTAGGCCAGGTTAATTAACACTTTACCATAAGATTGAAACGTTACCCGCCGCATGCTCTGGAGTCTCGTGGGACCATTTTCCGACCAACCAGCCTATCTCGTTCACTTGTAGCTTTCGGTTCGACGCGCTGTACGAAGTTGGTGACAATCAGCCACTCAAGCGAAGGTACGAGCTTTTTCCCAATTTTTTTCATTCGTCCTTTAACTTCGTGCGACCATATGACGGAAGTTCCGCTGCCCGTGAAATCCATCTCGGTGCGTACCAGACTCAACGGGGAAGCCAATACTGTGTATATTTTGTATTTATCACTTTTTGGTATTATCTACCGGCTTGGACTTTAATATGCGTTTGCGACTGGTCACTTACCTTCAGTAGGTGCATTCAGTTTAATTTTACATCTGCTTTTGGTAACTGTACTCTGATATTTAATTAAATTTTTGACTGTGATGTTTGTATACAAAGTTGATGTGCACTAACTTCAGACCGCTGTCAGTTATGGCTGTGTCTATTTTCACGGCTACGTGACAATTGCAATTTAGACAAATGGCAACTTAATTTGTTGATACGTAAAATTCCTTGTATTATAGGACTGTTAAGCGGATTAATTAACAGGGACAAACGATTCGGTTCGGCGCTACCATTTACATTTACCGCGTTGGTTAAACTGACTTAAGACCAGGCCTTGCGTCATTTCACCAACTTTCGGAAATTCGTATTCGGAATTTAATAATTATTAGTTTAGCTTTGTGGATTTTTAGATCCGTTTATTTTCAGATAGGGGTTACGTCCGCTAAATTACTTTCCTTGTCATACTTCATTCGTCTGGGAACTTTCCCTCAATTCGAGTTTCCTCGAATTAGTTTGATCTGTTGTCTAAATCATATAATCTATTACGGTAATGTACTTCAGCGTTTTGTATTTTCTGCATTTGCCCGATTGATCTGTTGACTAATTTTGAGTCAGTTATAAATTGTGGTCTTACCTCAAGTCTGGTTTACTCACTTATGTATTTAATTTGTGTTTATGCAGTTTAACTGATATTTACAGAATTTTTAGGCATTCACTAAGGTGGGTCAGAAATTTGAGTTTACTATTTGGCTATTTATTGCTGCCTAGTATTTGTCATACAGGACCGTATTTACGTTATGAATAATTTTTGATAATTTGGGTTTCACCTTAAAATTGTAGAATGTACAAAGTGTGCGACTAACTTACAACTTTACTGTTTATATTTAGCATGGTTGATATACAGGGTGTACAAAGTTGATTTAATCTTATTATTATTACATTTGCTGTTGATTTATTTTTAATTACAAAGTTGTTCATGAAAATTTTTATTATATTACATTTATGAATATAGAGGCTTTATTTACAGCATTCACTTCACTTTGGTGTTTTATTGTGTTCTTGTTTGTATGTTGAGACCCGCAAGTTTTATTCTTCGCGATAAGAGTTTACCCTTACTTGGATCCGTTAAGGTAGGTCATGAGAATCGCTGCACGACAATTGATGAAGGATCTTGGCGCCCTCTTGAGAATATTGTTGTCGATTCACCCACACCTGTTTCGCAGACGAGTTAGCCCTGGTGAACATACCTAAACGTTGCAGTAAGTTACCCGTGGGTATTAATTCGGTGTTTCAGGTCTGTTACGAAAAGTTTTGTCTTTTGTCCTGTCGTTACCCCTGCGGAGGCAAGTGTGAAAATTTTATGTAACACCCTAACCACTAAATTATTCTTTTGAAATGTAAGAAAATATAGGATGCCATGCAAAAAAAAAACAATAAATTTGTAAGGGCAACGATTGGTTTGTAAACGTATACGTGATTTTTACGCACAGCTTATAAATTTTACATAAGAATCATTTATGTATGCCATTAATAAGACAATATTCTTCCTCTTCTCCGTCTTTAATGTGGAATCCGAAACGGGTTTTAACTAGAGTTGAGTAAGATTCTTGAATTTAGGAGCTCGATGCAGATTGAGATACGGTCGGTAACGGTACGGTAATCTAAAATAGTCAAGCCTGGTGATCTAGGTGGAAATTCTGGATTTGAACGTAAACTGAATATTCGATCGTCAAAAAATTCATGAAGGTAATTGAGGGTCTCTTGAGTGGCGTGGATCGCCGCGCCATCCTGTTGGAAGTAGCCTTGCTAAAGCTCATCCTCTTGAAGCTGATTAATAAATTCACGTACAATATTCCGGTATCTCTGAGCAGTAACTGTTTCGTGGAAAAATATAGGTCCGATAATACGTCTTCGAGGCACAGCAATCCAAACACCAACTTGTAACGGGTGAAGGAGAGATTCGTGAAAAGTATGCGGATTTGCAGGACTCCATAACCTCATATTTTGTGAGTTTATATACCCCGAAAGGGTGAACCGGGCCTCGGCAGAAAAAAACGTTAAATTTAGCAATTCGTCGTTGTTCATTAAATTTTGTTGGAACCACTGACAGTACAAAATTGTCCGATTGTGATCTACGGGCAGCAACTCATGTAAAGCAAGAATTTTGTACGAACATCATCAACTGTATTTTGAATACGAACTCTTGGCCTTCCAGCTCTATCTCTATGATAATGCTCCCTGTATGTCGAAATACATCAACACATCTTCTAAATGCGCTGTAAAGATCTCCTTCAAGGACAGCAATATCTGGAAATTGATGTCGAAATTCCTCTAAACATGGCATCGCACTGTAAATCCATTCGCCGTTCTTTCGAATACCATTTCGAAAATATGATTCAATCATAAATGTTTTATGTTCTATTGTAAAAACCATTATAATTGTAACTTAATTGAATTTTCAATATAAACGTATGACAACAACAGTAGTGATGACAGTTAATGAATTTTAAAACTTGCTGTTGAGATTACTTTTATTTTCCATGGCCAACCCTTTTGTAATTACGTTTTGAACTCACCGTATAATATATGCGTAATATCGATTAATAGTTTCCATGCTTTTTCGGTATTACTTTAATCATTAGTTAGAAGAGTCGCAGTAGTACTCGTATAACTTATTGTTCCACCCGTTGTATATTTGCAGTTTTTCTTACATGTTTGTTCTTCTGTGAACATTCCTCCCCTTGGGCGACATATTAATTAGATTTGTGACCTTCCGCAGTATACCTACATTTCCTGATTCTAGTACAGGCGTTTCCTCTACTTGTTTCATCAAACGCAATCGGTCACGTTCCCTTTTAAAAATCCTTGTACGACAAATCCCAACTATGAAATCACTAACTGTAAAAGATAATCTACTTTTGAACAAATGTAGCTATTTCTGAACTAATGCAATGTTCGTACTTTTTGCACTTATTTATTGTAGTTAATTTTGAACAAAGACGCAGTGCAGGGCGTAGAATTCCAACGGAGTAGTGTGTGGTCTTTTGAAAATGCCATAATGGGTTTTTAATTAAAAGCATAATAGCATTCGTTTCCATAATAGCTGTAATTTTTCTTTTTATTACTACTTGTACGCTTAATAATCGCGCTGTCACAAACATTTGGTTTGCTTCAATTCAGTAGTCATATCTGTTGTAGAAGCATGTTGTATTATCTGTTAATTAAATTAAATAATAATCAAATATTATACTCTGTAACGTACATATAAAACCTATTTGTTGCAGTATAAAATTTAATACTATCTAATGTATTATTTTGTTTTCGTATTAAAACCGTGGGCTTTTATCACATGAGCAAGTGGATAGATGTTAATAGTATAATATTGAGATGAAGATGATTAACAAAAGAAAAGAATTTTCGTTGATTTATGTAATTGAACAGTTCTGTTTCCTTGCATTTTGCATATTTTAGGGTTACTCAAATAGTAATATTTTATTATTACCGTGCTACCTTAATGAGCAACCTTTCAGCTTGTTGTTTTTTAATTAATAGATAAAAAATTGGTGAGTTCGGCGTGACACGATTTCGGAAATGGCTCCAAATGTTCTTCAAATTTCAGGTACATTACCGTATGAAAAAACAGGCTACAATACCGCAAACTTTGCGCGAGATGGGTACTAGAGATGTTGATGGATGTTTACAAAAACCGGCGTATAGTCCCTGCACTGACATTCTTGTATCGCTACGAAATTAAGTGCGATGACTACTTGAATCACATTATGACTTGCCACGAATCTTGTATTTCGTACAGAAATGTTGCAGTGGAAGCATACGAATTCGCGCAATCCAAAAAGTTCAAGCAAACATTCTAGAAGGAAAGCTTATACCTAAGGTTTTTTTTGGGACCGGAGAGGCGTATTGTTTGTTGATTTCCTGCAATGTGGTACGATAGGGAATGAAAATATTTGAAGAAAGTTGAAAAGGGGTGATTCAGAACAAAAGGCGAGGCTTGCTAACTTCTGGAGTCGTGCAACTCATTGAACGATCCATTTGTAAAATGTTTAATTATCCCTCCGTACCGTCCCAACGTAGCACCGAGGGACTATCAGCTCTTCTTCTACTTTAAGAATTTTTTAAGAACCCGCAACCATTTCTCTACCGCAACGACCTTGAAACGACGATACAAAATTGGTTTCCGTTACAGCGGCAACCTTCTATGGCGATATGATAAGTGTTTAAATTGGAATGCTATGTAGAGAAATAGTTTAGGGGTATATCTAGGATTTAAGCATAACAAATTTTTCTTTCAACGTTATATTTTTGCTTTAACGGCCCTTAATTTCCTATTAAGCCTCGTCATCATCATCATCATCATCATCATCTGACATGGAGCTGACTCGAAGGCCGATCCTGGATACGCCAGGCCCACCCCAGCTAATATATTAAATGCTCCCACGAGAGAGTAAGGTCATTGCGATTGGTGAATTTAAATTTAGTGCGAAATAAAGTCCTATAATAAAAATCATTATTAGGTAATTTGTTTCTTCTCTCACTTAGTGAAATTGATATTAATATTAATACGTGAACATAATTTTTAACACTTTTTATTCGTTTCGTTGCAGCTTATTTTAACGCACGTCATTTTTAAAGGTTAATACATAAAATTTGTTGTTGGTTTGGAATAGCGGCGAATTTTAGGCATCAATTTCTCATTTTAGTGTTTTTTAAGGAGTGAATGTATATTGCAACGCTTCACATATATCTAACTTAAGTTTATCAGTGCAAATATGTAAAAATGGTATTATATTGAGGTTAATACATAGTTGTGTTCTAACAAAAGTTTGGCGACTTAGTGTTTTTACATTTATGCGGTGATAAAAGCAATTGAAATATTATTATTATTTTATAAGTACTTGAAGCATTTCAAATTTACAAATAGACTTTAGAAAATACATATCGTGGGGACAAGCACATGTACCTCCACATTTTAGGACAGGAAACCTAACTACAAATATTTATTTATATTGCAATTAATGCGTAGACTGATCACAATTAATTAAATACTGTTAATTATGAGACCTAATTTCCTCTTCGTTCTAGGTTTACAGATTACATTGGAACCAAAGTTCATGGTAATAATTAGAAAATTATTATATAATTATTTAATATTTGTGTGAAGTTTCAATGATGAGTTCATTTCTAGAGGGCTGTTTCAATAACACAATTTGCAATTAATTATACGCTCTAACATGAAAAAGCAATTTTATCAAACAGAGCAAATAAAAGAGAGGGTCCAACTAGAAAATAAAGGCACCCTAACGTAATAAAACAGGTTAGAATAATGTTTTAAAGATTAAAATTCCAAACGTGTTAAGTATGCGAGTTGTCGCATGAGCGTGCAGAATCGCCGTGTTGAAAAGGGGTGCTGCAATATTAAAATCCACCCCATTAACCTGCCTCTATCTGAACCCAATATTCTAGAAATAAAGGCTTGACATTTATCTGGGCATGACGAAATAACACGTCACACTTGATAACGAATTTCTATTTGAAAAAGTTAAAAAACTACAACAGCTGTCTGCAGTTCACGCCTTTGTCGAATAAGCGAGTCGTGTAGAAAATATTTATAACCTATTAAATTTTACAGGCGTTGAAAATGAAAATCTGGCGGGAAATGTATATGAATAAAATTGATTTTACGTTCGCCAAAGATTCTACGCTTAGATAATACTTGACCTTATTTCCGATAAACTCGCCCAGGAAAATTGAATTTTCTGTCACCACTGTTTAACTGCCTTGTGCAACGAGCAATTGAATTAACGAATATTTAAATCAAAATTATTTTCCTCTTAAAATAGTTGCCAGTATTTTTAAAACTAGAATTACAGAAAATCACAAGATTACTTAAATACTGCAGTCTGGTAACATTATAAGGATTACTGCCAAAAACCACAGTAAATAATTGTCAAAGCTTAAATGATTGTGGTTTGCTTGGAATTTGCTTTGTTCTATTGAGAAGATGTCTGAAAAATGTAGGTCACGTGAACCAATCATAGGATTGGGTTGAATTTCAATAGGCCAAGTATTAAAAACTCACTGAATTTCTCTCACAATGCATTTCAATCCATAGAGAGGCTGGTGTTTCAGGTTTATTGTACTTATTTTAAACCATTTTATTTCTTGTAAGATGTGATTCAGAATTTCATTCTCGAATCGTTCTTGTTCATATCGTCTGATACGACTTTAACTTTGTTAAAAGTATTATGTACAAATCGTTTACAATACATTTGTATGGCTTAATAATGACTTTGTAAATATAATATTAGGATCTGATTTACCTACTCAAGTGTTTCTGCCTTAGCGCTGAGGAGAAACACGTGGTAGAGAAGAGGGCGATGCCCAGCAGTGGCTGCCACGGAGAGCTTATTTAGGATGCCATTTTTAAGTTAATAGTAAAAATTTTATAATTCCTGTTCATTTTCCAAATGTACGATTCGCTTATCCAAATTGCTTTCAACTAAAAAGTCGGGTCTCGAATGTGCTTCCGATTCTGAACCATTTTTGAAAAAAAAACTATAAAATTACGGTTTGATTTTTATTGAAATTGTGTCGTGTTAAATTGCAAGTTAAAATAGTACCCGAAACGTACGTACTTAAAATTATGACTGTTTTCAATTAATTTAGGATACATTAGAACAGTGTACCATATATATATTGCCATGTATTATTTTTAAGAAACATAAATATGCAAAGTAAATTAATTATTTATAATATAACTTTTAGTTGGGCGCCAAATTTGAGTTTTTGCTCAAATTAAATAAACATGAGATAAATATACTAGCATCTATATAGACTCCTGTAATCTCAAGGTAACGATTCGTGGCTCCACCAATTAGATAGTTA
>JABXWE010038055.1:0-27194 GCA_014611495.1 Limonius californicus
GGAAAGCAACGCATGTTAGAAGATTAAGAATAAATTAGAAATGAGAAAAAAGGAGAAAAAGGACAAGTTTAGGAAAAACTAATCCGACCTGAGGGGCGCTGAACGATCCCGTAGTAAGCAAACCTTGGGTCGGAGGAGTATTAAAATTACACTATGCTTAAATAGTTAGGTAACGTAGCATGAGAAATGAAGTCCTGAAAAAAGTCCTGTCCCTTTAGGAATCCTGTCACTACTCCAATTTGAGTCCTACTAAGTTGGAGGACTGTTTTGGTAAGCTTGTGCGGGTGGTTACCCATTATAGCTTTGATTTGTCTTTGTCGAGGTGAGCGTCTCCAGTGTTCCGAATGTTTGGTTATTATCCATTCTTTAACTGCTCCTCTCACTGTCCGCTTAGTTAGACCGACAACAGGTTCAGGCCCTGTGAACGGTGTTTCAGATCCTAATTTTGCTAGTTTATCTGCGTTTTCATTTCCTTTTATGCCTCTGTAACTTGGCACCCACACAACTGTTACCTTATTAGAGTTTTCCAGTGTTAGGAGACTACGAAGGCAGTTCCAGACAAGTTTTGACTTAATCTGGTTTGAATTCAGTGCTTTCAAAACTGCCTAACTTTCAGAGAAAATAAGGATGGTTTTGTTTGTATAGCCTCTTCTTATGTTCTCTTCTATTGCTGCTAGAATTGCATAGGTTTCAGCTTGGAATATTGTGCAGTTTGGCCCAAAGATATGGAGGTACTATATCTAGGTCTACTGCCGTATACACCAGCTTCGATTCCGTCGCTCGTGCGTGAACCGTCTGCTATACCATACTAAGCTTTTATGCAAGTCTGGTAGTTTCCCTTGATCCCATTCTTCACGGTTTATTTGTACTTCAAAGGGTTTGTGAAAAGAGTATTTTGTTAACAAGTAGTCCGTTTCCATTTTTAATTTTCGGTCAGATACTACATTTATTATTTTGGAGTGTCCCCATGTGTGTTGGGTGCTTCTCCAATTACCCGTGCAGTTTAGGCGATACGCTCTCATGCGTGCCTCGCCCTTGATTATTATATCAAGAGGAGGAAGTAGCAGAAGAGCTTCTAGTTTTGCTGTCGGGGTGCTTTTTAATGCTCCAGTTATACAGAGACGAGCCAGTCTAACACTAAGAAGCTGGTTTATTTTTTATCTTTGATTTACCTTGGGCCACCGTACTAGTGAACCATAGGTTATGGTCGGTCGTATCGCTGTTGTATAAAGCCAATGGACCATTTTTGGTTTTAGTCCCCATTTATTTCCAAAGGGTCTTCTTGCCATCATCAAGTTTGTTTTTGCCTTGTTAATGATTCTTTGTAAATGTTGATTCCAGGTCAACTTGGTGCCTAGAATCACACCCAAGTATTTTACCTCCCCCTTGATTTGCGAAGCTTCTCCGAGGAGTTCCAGAGGATTTATACCTCCGTGATTTCTCTTCCTAGTGAATGGTAAGAGGCTGGTTTTCGCAGGATTTACTGTAAGAATTTCCTTGTTACAACATGTCTCGACCTTAGCCAGAACAGTTTGGATTATTTCTGAAATTATATTGCAGTGCTGATCCTCTATAAGGACGACTATATCATCTGCATAACCAAGAGTAAAGTAGCTTTCGTTATTTAGGTGTGTGAGGAGTTCCTTTTCTAACCAGATCCCAAAGTAAGGATGATAGTACCCCTCCTTGCGGGCATCCCCTGGTTGTCGACACCTCCATCTCTTCGCCGCATAATGCTGCTTGTACTTGTCGACTTTGTAGCATGTTTCTTATCCACCTACATGAGGTATCGTCAATGATCCATACCATATAACTTTACTTCCAGATCTAAAAAATAAAAAGAAATATTACAGTTCGTGACCAACGGCTTCTTCATTAATGATAGCGTTACCAACATTATTATGCATAAGTTAGCCGTTGGTGGATGAGAACTACGTATTTTCAGAGAGTGTATTCTGTAACAGTATGGTATGCAATTTTTAAGGATTGTATTATTATTGGTCCACATCTTCTTGAAGCAAATATAGCAGGTGAAATCTATTAACATTATCTTACTGACACATTGCCGTGGTTATTTAAAATAGTGAAGATAATATTCTTTTTTTTTACTTTTCTGAAAAAATTCAACAATTTTTAGAAATTGGAACATATAATAATTTAAAAATCAAAATGATTTTCTTTTTACAACACCCTGTTATAAAAAGCAAGCACTTTGAGAAGTTTTACAAAATTAAAAAAAATTTATATTGATATTTTCCAGTACAAATTAATATAATATAATATATACGATATTAACATAAAATGTAAAATGAAACAAAAGTAAACCAGCATTTCTTCGGTATTGTCTTGCCAAATATTTTAAAATTAAGTATTTCGTAGTTAATTATAAATTTCTATCAACTGTTATCGATTAGAGTTGTTAGGTTTATACTATTACACATAATAATGAAGAAACGAAACGAGAGCTCCTATGGACGAATGATTATGGTTTCCGCATAGTAAGCAAAAAGTGTATTTTTTTTTTCTCAGTGAAAAGTACTGATAGCAACAATCCCATTATTACATTAGGATTTAATACCGTTTAAATAATTTGCTAGGAAGTGCATAGGGACAATTAGTTCATGAATTTTTCAGTTCATAAAAGTATGAAACAATAATAAATATCAGGAAATATTAGGAACTTTTGCATCTAGTATCTTTTTCGAATTTTAGGTAATCTTTTTCCTTCTATCTGTTTTGAAGACTTTTATCCAGTGAAAACCCTGGCACGCCATTACAGCCACCATTATAATTACACCGTTCTTAAAAATCTTATTTTTCGCACCCTATTCAGGAAGATCATGTTAAATCCACTACAGTATTATTATTTTACACCCAAAAATACAGTTTCCTAAAACGCGTTGATTTCAATGAATTTTATTTACCACATTTAATTGGGAATAATTTTGATAAAATCACTCTCATACATAAGTTTTCTCTTTAAATTTCCATGACAAGTGAAAATTTTAGATACATTACTTTAAAATCGCCTTCATGGATGTTTTACACACCATTGTAATAGATGAATCTGATCTTGTTCAGCAAAATTATGTTAACATTACTATAATATTACAGTCCGATAGAAAATTATTGAAAGGCGCGTGAGCTCGATTTAGTCCATTAACATTTTGCCGATGACTCGTCATGTTAGTATTTTCGTTTAGCGTGTTGCTTGTTGCTGCATTTATAATCCTAACGCAGGAAGCTTTTTTTCATTACTAAAATGTCGTAATCTGTCGATTTATTAGGTAAAACAATCAAATTATAACGTTTTGCTTTGATTAGTATATTATTGTAGGTAACTTGGTGTTCATAGTAGACCTGTAGAACGTGAGCAAAATGGTGTTTGGCAGTACTCCTTATCGTTCCTGCTTCCATCCGCCCCCGAAGCAATTTCTGAATAAAACAGTCCACTGTGAAATTTTCAATCGTATTGTTCAACGGTATTACGAAACAGGCACCGTCTGTAATGGAAAGTCTTAGAACAAGGCATCTGCAATTATGGAAGACAGTGTTCAATATATTTAACAACGGATGGTAGTAACTCCCAACAAATTACTAACATGTTTGTCATGCCAAACACGCAAGAATTATAATGTTGTTCTTGTAACTGAGTTACTGAACGTTTATATTGAAGGTTTCGTGTTGGATTGCTTGAAACACAAATACTGCGTAACCATCTATGTAAAGTGTCAGTTTATCTTGTTGATTGATAAATTTTATTAGCAATCATATTTTGTAAAAAATACATAGTGCTAAGGAGAAACACGTGGCAGAGAAGGGTCTGGTGCTCAGTAGTGGAACGTGGGAAGCTATTGATTGATTGATACAACTAGTTATTTTAACTATTACTCGTATACCTAATTAAAATAGAACATCTTAAGATTTTTTTAAAACAATGAGTTACCACAATCTTTACATCAGCCATGATACCACTTCCTCAATTTACTAAGTTTCTAAGTAAAATAATGTACTACGTTAATTTGCCAGTTCTTTTTTTTTTCAAAAATATTGAAGCGTTTTGACGATATTTGATGACTAAAGTTTAATGCTTCAAAAAAGCTAGTAATGTGTTTGTTGAACTCGTAAATACAAAAGTCGTACTTAAATTGGTAACACATTATGTGTCAAAAATTTGAAAATTTTTAACAATTATTTCTTTAATACAATTACTTTAGTTTATATATTTAATGTGAACCTTTGACAACTCTTTTCTTCTAACTGCGCCATTTCAGGTTTAATTAAGGGGTTCCAGAAAACGTTCTCTTAAACACGTATAATTTGTATTTTCGACTTGAATTTTGCAACTTTTGAAGAGGATAATATCCATGTTAACGCAAGTCGAGAAATTACCTAAATCTGAACGGGAATTTGAAAGCAATTCGTGGTATAGCTATAGAATAACATTTCATAGTAACACGATGTAGATGAAAGGAGGGCCCTGAAACTTAGTAATACTTGGTTCGTTAATGTTAATTCAATATTGGAAAAGCATGCAATTTCCGTATCGCAACCTAACTCTATAATATACTGAATTTAGTTAATTAGTGGTGCTATGACGGGT
Source organism: Limonius californicus (assembly GCA_014611495.1). Taxonomy (NCBI): domain Eukaryota; kingdom Metazoa; phylum Arthropoda; class Insecta; order Coleoptera; family Elateridae; genus Limonius; species Limonius californicus. The sequence continues at coordinate 4,604 of JABXWE010038055.1, forward strand.
TTTAACGTTAAGCAAGCTGTAATAAAGAGGACATTAACGTGCACATGTCGGCGTGGAATCGGATTTTCGTGTATTATATTAAATAGCTAATAAATATAATTTAGTCGTTCTAATAAGGTTTATCTCAGCAGTAATGAGAATAATTTATTTTTAAGGTTTTTATCGAGCTTATCCATAACTTAATGCCATTTTCTCCAAAGTATGCTTCTTGACAATGCACATACATTGTCTCTAGTGGTTTGTCATACCTGGTAACAATTCTGCAAGTCTTGTTCCATTAGACTGTTCAAAACCTGTGACGCGGGCCTTTGAACCTTGTCTATTGTGCCATAAGAATGACTTTTTGACTGATGTTTAATTTTCGGAAGTAAAACTAGTTACAAGAAGCCATATGTGGATTATAAAACGCGTGTGAAAGCACAGGAATTTTTACAGGGACAAATACTCCAATCGACAGTGAAATGTGACACGGAGCATTGTCATGCGGCAAAATCTAAAAGGGGGCGACATCAGGTTTTACATGCAAAACCCTTTTCTTCAAATGGTCAAGATCTTCCAATAAACGGTTTGATTCACCGGCTGGCGCTGCGGTAAGAATTCTTTATGGACGATTCAATTGATTGTTTTGCAATCAAAGAAAACGATGAGTATGGACTTGATTTTTGGTTTGCCTTCTTCTATAGAAGGGATGATGACGCCACTAGATTTTTGGCTTTCTCTTTCTGGATCGTGTTAAAATATTTATGATTCATCTTCTGCTATTACTCTATGGGATTCAACATTGGGTGACTAACAGACAAGTGATTTTGCTTTTATTCATTGTTCCCAAGTTCTTGGGCACCGTTTTCGTAGAAATTTTTAACATGCTTGGCACGTTAGACAAAATTTGATGTGTGTACAGCATCCTAACTAATTTCTACCTCAACTGCAAACATCCTGATTGTCTACCATTTGTCTCTGACGAAAGCGATTTGGAAGGGTGCAGGGAAAGGGGGAAAGGAAGAGGAAAAGGAAAGGGAAAAGGAAAGGGAAACGGAAAGGGAAGAGGCAAAATTAGTTGTGTCTGAAATAATGTATGTAAGTACTGGTCATGGTTTGAAATACAATGCGCTGAATATCAAGGAAGCTAAACATGACAAAAGCAGTAAATAAACATGCCATTCGTGATACTCTTAAATTTTACAACTAATGTCTAGTACCAGAAATGTTTCTTTATGAAGTAAAACTAAATTACACTAACATAAAGGGTTTGTATAATTTAAAAAACTACGTAACTATTATAACTGGCCTCCAGTAGATGTTCAAAGCATCCATCATTATTATATAAAAACAGCATCTAAGCAGCAATACTGCTTCGAATATTTTGTAGGTCTTCCGGTTAGATCTTATGTATAATGTTATGTATATATTGCTATGTAATAAAAGTCATGGTATAAAACAAACAACTTACGTCAACTAGCTCAAAGATAAAACTGTTATCTCAGAGAATTAAAGAAATGTCTCTAGTCTCTACTTGTGACTTCGTCTCGTTCAAAAAAAGTTGAAAACATTAAAAAGAAAATACCTTGTGCAAATTCTTTTAAGTCTCACTTTGCTTTTTAATGTCACCCAAGCTAGTTTATCTTTATCAGCACCAACCTTTACACAGTAGTTAGGCACGCTAAAATTCCCCTGGACAGCTACCCATCTGGTAAAGAGACTGCATTCACCTCCATCTGGTTGGTACAGCTCTCCTAAGACTGCCGGCTCTTCCACACACATCGTACCACTTTTTATTTACGACGATTAAAACCACACTTCGTTTGATGATGCTGTATTCTCTTTCAAAAATTACATATTTTATTATTAATTATTATTATTATTAAAAAAACCAAAGTAATTTCTAATTTAAAATTTTGTAATCTTTGACTGGAGGGGAAGATGTTATATTGGGCCAAAAAACACGTCTTACCCCGACGGCGACTCGAAGGTGAATGAATAATTATTTAATCGAATTTAGAAGCTTACTTTTACTTGACAACCAATGAAATTACAAGGTTTATGACAGATGGGAAAACTGTCAAGCTGTCAAATCCCATTTTTTAAAGTATTAAGTTACACAACAAATCACAATGAAACCTTCAGATGGCACTTATGCCCAATTAGCATTGAAGCCCCCCATTAAAATATCACAGAAATATATATATATATATATATATATTGCTGTGTTATTTACCCCATATGATTTATTTTGCCTACGTTATGTTTCGATCGTGTTGAAATGATACTGTTTTTATTGTTAATAATCCAGAATATGACTAAAATTAAGATTAATTAGCTTATTTATAAACTAAATCATGCTCTGTAGGAGAGTATTGTTATACTAATTCATAAATTTAAACTTTAAAACATAAAAAGGTATATTTCGAGCTTTCTTGGATTGTACGATTTGCAAGGTGTTGTTTTGTTCTTAAGTGAAATCGGTAGTGAACAGTTGTGGAGGCTTCGGTTTATGATTTTGATGTTGAATTGTGGTATTCATACTTATATTGGGGCCCTGAAAAGTGCATATTTTTAATATTGTCATTTGAACGTTGTAAATTTGCAAATGTCAGGGTTAGTATCAAAATTTAAGATTTATTATTATTGTTAATAGTTCATGTTATATGAGACGAAGATTTTTATATGAGTTTATTGAAAAATATAACAGTTTAATGTTGGAATTTGTGAATTTGTATAAAAGTCACATATTTGGAGGTTAGAATTTTATTTTTACTAGTAATTGTTATTATCTAATTTTGTTGATGTAAATGTTTATATTTAAGTCTAATATGGGGCTAGTTAATTGTTTTAAGTGGTTTAAGAGTTCAAATGTAAATTTTTGTTAAAATTTGAATTTTAAAACACGTGTTTATTATTTGTTACAAATGCGGAGATGCTCTTGAAGAACTCGCAAGGCCGCAAGAAATAAAACTGGTCTGGGTACCGGGACAGTGTAGAATCCCCGACTACGAGGCTGGAGCTTGCCGGGGAAACCTGCTTGGGATCGGAACCCTTCCTAGGTTTTTCAAGTTGTGTTCGATTGTTTTATGTATATTTATTTTTATTATTCCTGAGGTGTAAAGTCCAATCATTATCCATCAATTATTGCCTAATTCGACGACGACGAAGTTCACTAAACTGTCACCGACCGGTGACGGCGGTAGAGTTCGTTAAGGAGAGTCTGAATGCCAACAGGGATTGTATTGGAAAATAGTTTAAGACATGTTTTCATTGTAAAAATAAGGATTTTGAATTGTAATAAATTATTAGTATATGACAACACGGTTCCTACTTAAAAGGCGATCCTCGTATTTAAACATCAAAAGGAACACAAACTTGTATCCTATTTTTATTTGAATTGTAAATGGTAGCTCGCACCGTGATGTAATGTGTTCAAACGTGTTTGGTTTTGTGGTAATAGAATACTGTATTAACAGTTAAGAGGATATATATTTTTATTAGACTTTCTCATACTGCACTTACACATAAAATTTATCTTTGTTTTCTCAGAATTTCTCATAAATTTATAGTTACAGCCAAGTGCATATATTCAGGAAAATGAATAAGAATATAACCCTAGTGGCAATTACCATAACTATTTCAAAGGATCTTTGTTTCATAATTACAGCTGCATTTTTCTATTTTAAATTTATATTGAAACCATAATAGCATCAAAAAACTATTTTGTCCATTCTTTCAACACACGTCATAAATGTTGAAATTTCTTTTTATCTTATCCCGTATACATTCAAAGAAAATTTAATTTCCCAAACGAGTACATCAATTTTAATCTTTCAAGCCCTTATTGACTGATATTAGTATTACCAATTTTTGAAATAAATAAAATGTTTCCTAGTTATTTACAATGACGATGAAGATAAAAAATAATTTAATCCTAATTTAGGTGACTAAACATTCATATTTGGCGCTTTGCCGATATTAACAGCATTATTTCACGGTTAAATGCTTTTATGGTATCTAAGCACCGGTATTTTGTACGATCTCCATAAATAAGCAGTAAAGAACTACGGTCCTTTTTCAGTAAACATTGAAAAACCATTATCGGGTATGTCTGCTACAAACAGCCTTCGTTCCCAGAACACATACATACTAGTTATTGAACCTTGAAAGCACTTCTGTATGAAATTTTTAACAATATTTTCTCTGTAAATCTATATAGTGGGTATTAGTTTATAACTTTACTTTAAATTATAGACCATTAATTGAGAAATATGACCCCACTGGTGAAACCGCTAATAATGCAAAAATACGGCATGACTACGGTTTTTACAAATCACATAGAATTGCGATTTAGTTTAAATTTTTGATATCAGTAAATCTACAATAATGTACGTTTCTGCATTGGAATAGTTACAACGAAATATCCGCGGGCTGGGGCTAAGTCGTTGCCTATAAAAATATAAAAGAAGAAAATGTTTGCACTTTGCAGGTAAAGCAGGCGTCTAAACCGGTGTAAATCAGCGAAAGCTATAAAGAAAGAACATTTAACGTACTTTGTGCGTAGGCACTCAGGTTCGCTCGTATATAATATTTGAAACGCGTTCTCCTAGGTAAACACATAAATATTCATAACTCTGGAAATTTGTTAATTTTAAATGTGGAATCAATGGCAGACTGTAAGGTAAGGCCGTTGGACGATGTCTTCTTTAGCAACCACGCAAAATAAACAATATCTAAATAGGTAGAAACAAATTCCACCTTTAGGGGAATATCTCACTGGGACGCCACGGCAGCGGCGCAGCAGCGTCGGCGTCGCCATGGCTACACTTGAAATCTGCGGTTCGCCAGAACGAGTAGCCAAAGAAGACGCCAAGAGTCGCAGGCACGCGCGAAAATTGAATAATCTGAAAATGGAAGTGGAAGGCACTGCACTGCTTCTAAATGTACAACAAAAAAAGAAGTTGAAAAATTAGTGGTTTCCCTCCAAAAATATTCCCAATTGCTTCCCAACATTTTTTCTTCAAATTGCGGTTAGGTTATTTCGCGGAGGAACTATCTCAAACCGGTGGTCTATTTTCAATTTCTACAATGGATCTCTTGGTATCAAAAGTATCCATATTAAAAAACGGTGCGAAAATGACGTACAGCGAAGGATGTCCAGTTGGCGACGATGCTGGCGGCCGAATGATGGAGCGGCGATTAAATCATCGTTGAATTAGGTATATTTTGTTGGAAACGTACCCAACGCAACGATGTCAGCAAACGTAGCGATATGCGGCTTTAGGACTGGCGACACTTCCCGTCCCGTACATCTTCATACAATTTAATACATTATGTTTGGCGACGCTGTTGGCGACGTGGCCGTGGTGTCCCTGTGAGATGTGACCCTTAAGGTAATATCTTACTGGGGCGCCAACACAGCGTCGTCAACGTCGTCGTCCACAGCGTCGCCAACAGTGTCGCCAACGGTGTCGCCAACGGCGTCGCCAACAGCGTCGCCAACAGCGTTCCAACGGCGTCGCCAACAGCGTCGCCCACAGCTTCGCCAACAGCGTCGCCGTGGCTGCTCTTGAAATCATGTATTGCCAGCACTCATGAAAAATACATAATCGGAAAATAAACGTGGAAGAGGCTGTACTTCTTCTAAACGCACAACGGAAAAAGAAGTCGGAAAAAATACCTATTTTGCTCCAGAAATACCTGCAATTGCATACCAACATTTTTCTTCAAATTGCAGTTAGAATATTCCGCGGAGGAAATATACGAAATCGTTAATTTATTTCAGTTTCTATAATAAATACTTTGGTATCCAAAAGAGTCCATTTAAAAAAAACGGAGAGAAAATTGTGAGTGCACAGAGAGGGCTGTCCATTTGACGACGATTCTGACGGCTGTGTGAGAGAGGGGCGGTTGACTCATCATTAAATAATGTGCATTTTGTTGTAAGCGTAGCCAATGCGGTGACTTCACCAAACGTAGCCATATGCGGCGTTAGGACTGGCGGCGATTACAACCCAAGCCGTGTCTACGCCAGATACCCGTCATACAATTGTATACATTATGTTAGGCGACGTTGCTAGCGACATAGCCGTGGCGTGGCGTCCCGGTGAGGTAGGACCTATAATCATTGTCAGCTTTTTCGTTCTACTGCTGCCCATCGACCTCTTCTGTGCCACATATTTCTCCTCAGCGCTAAGGTAGAAACACGAGACACCAATTTAAAGTCGAATCCGAACGACAGAAACTCCAGAGAAGGTTTTTAGCATTAAGATCCCCCGGTTCGAAGCCGGATGGGAAATTGTGTGTAGTGTAGTCCATGGAAACGATAGCTGGCTCGCATTTTTTCTTATTTCAAATGAGACTATAACAAAAGTTAGTCAAAGAGCAACATACACATTTTTGATAATACTGAAAAACCATAAGACAAATATGATGATAAACCAGAAACAAATTTAGATATCGTAGATGCGATAGAGTGACAATATTTAGAGAATATTTTAATTTAAACGGTACAGTGCAAATTCGAAGAACATGGGATAAGCTTCCTCTTCTTCCTTGTTTGTCAGTCCTGATACGGGTTTGTTACAGTTTTCCACTTTTCTGTCTAAGGCCGTGTTTCTCAACTTTCTTTTAGGTGTGCCAAATTTTTTAATATTAGTTTTTGTGGCCTCCTTCCGCCACCCTTTTCTTTTCCAATTCTTATGAAGAACCACTGACAAAACCCATAACATTTTGCAGATCAAGAAATAAGAATTAATTTAATATTTTTAAGTACTCATACAAGTTTAAATACGCCACCAAATCATTCAAAATTATATACATACACGTGTGGACATTTTTTATGTTCGATGCCGTTTTACACAATTGAACCCACTCCTCTTTATTTTGCCAAATGTGTATGTGTGTGTAGTCCTCTGTGTGCACCGACTACAGATACAACCCAAAGTCGCCTCGTTATTGCTAGTGCAACGAATTGACAACAATGAGCAATCCCACTCCATTCACCTGGTCTTGTTCTCGTTGCTATTAACTGTTTCCTCTATGTTTTACTGACGTACTAAAAAGTGGCTCATTATTATTTTCCACAGGTGCCAAACGTGCTGTGACGCCTGACAATGATTTCCAAGGGAAATTTCTACACACTAAGTAAGTAAATATATGGTTAATGATAGCCTCCCGGAACCTCAATCGAAGATGGGCGGTTCTCTGCTTTGCTTGAATAAATACACTAATTAACTTTACGTTAATTACCTGAAAGGGTGCCACCGGCTTGTAAAAATAAAACACTACCATTAACTCAGATGTCGATTGGTTAGTCGGACCCCAAGTTTATTACTTACTTAATTTGTTACACAAAGAATACAATGATAGGAAACAATAAATAATAAGTCCAATTGCAGCAACAATATTTAATATCAGCATAAACACAAATTACTGGTTCATAATCCCCAAATTAACAACAATAAAATATTTGTGTGTTTGATTCCTGTATCGGTACACAATTACCAGCACGCATTCACTTAATATAGCCTCAATAATTAATATCTTGAGCTAATGTAAAAATACTGCGTTTTTCTTTCCCCAACAAGCGCCCTCAATCCGCGTCATATACCTAGACATGAAAGGCCATCCAAGATCTACAGCGCATATAAGAAATCAAAATCGCCGTTAAACCTGATTAAAACGCACTATTACCGCTCAGGTTGACTTACACTGTATATCAAGTGAAACTCCCGTGATTATGTACGCTAATACTTATACACGCTAAAATACCAATGTATTAAGCCAATAAAATAATTCGAAACACCCTATGCAATTACAACCCAGTTTTATCTACCCCGTAATATAAATAAATTCTCACACATAAGCAAGTAGTAATTACATCGACTCCAAAATCATCAAAATTAAAATTAATTAGCACTTCCCTGTTTGATCTGGAATGGAACGTTCTAAAACGGCCTCGTGTCCGGCACCTGTTTCACTTGCAGGCGACTGGTTTGAATTCGAATACTATTTCTCGCACGCAGCAGATACAACCATTGAAAGTGCAGAACACTTCGGCAAAATCTCGCCTTCCCCAAATTGTCTAAATTCGAATATTAGGAAAATGTTAGGCCAGCCATAACTTTAAACAAAGGATAAAACTTACCAATCGGTAACTTCGATTGACCCGACAAAATTACACTAGAATCGAAACGTTGATCAAAGCGGCGTAAATGCCAATAACGTAAATCCAACAATCTACTAAGGATCACGTTATAACTTTAGATTTACTCAGAAAATCGAGATGAACTCAAAGTGGAACACACTTTAGCGAGAAAAATCTAATGCAACGAATTCGTTCACTTCTGTCAGACGCCAAGATGTCCGACCGGAAATTCTGTATCCTCAAAAATCAAACACGCGCAGTTCCTATATACGGAGAGAGTGGGGGAAACGCGAATTTGTACACTCTTGAGGCCAGTGTGAAATGGGTTGCAAACAACCTAGGCTAAAATACCGTTACAGTGCATCACCGCACACACTGTCGAATCATATCGGCATTTCGGTAACCCTCGTGATTTCAACACGAGAAGTCTGGAATGTTTCGAAAATATTTCTGCGAGTATAAATTAGGTTGAAATGGCAAGACAGCAGTAACACTGCAATAGTGATTACCAGTGAGAAGTCTATGATCGGCGTTGTATTACTCCAGTTCGCAACGACTGTGGTATGCCGTTTAAATATAAACTCTTCTTGTGTAGAAAACTAGATAAATTTTTTATTAGACGTAAGAGGGCTGACTGTGGAGGGTCGATGTCAACAAATTCAGGTTTACAGAATATCACCTCGAAAGTAACATCAAGAAAGTATGCACCAGAATAATTAGATTTCGGTTTTACAAAAACTGAAGTAACTAACGAAGAAAGGCTCCTGTGTGTTATATTTTTATAAATTTTGGCAGCTGATGGTATGAAACCCAAACATTTCATAGACATTTGGGAATACTTCATATGGAGTATATTACCTCTAAAGGTCTTTGACTGAAATTGAAATGTTTCGAGCAACAAAAATCTAGCATTAAAAAGCTTTTCCTTGAAATTAAAAAGTTTAGTAGCTTCTTACAAAGCTACATATAAAATACGCAGCACGACGGACGTAACGCTAGAAATAACTGCAGCAGACGCTCGATAACGCAAACACCGGATAATGGAAACATCACGCTAATGTAAACACAAAATTCTTACTATAGGATCAAATGGAACGCCCGATAACGTAAACAACCTGTACAGCCCGATAATCTAAATACTTCTTTTTTATTGTTTTTATAAGGTACATACCAGTTACAAAGTGAAAATCATGTGTTATTAAACGTTTGCTTATTAATAAAATCACGCTGGCTAATGTAAACATTTCGATACTGTGAACACACTCGGGTCTGAATTAGTTCAGGTCATCGAGCGTCTGCTGTACTTCTAGTGCAATACACGCCGTGTTTCTTCTTGCTAATAATTTGTTTTTTGATGCTTATAAATTCCAATAATATAACCCGGTTTCCGATATAGAAAATATTTTGGATGTGCGAATCTAAATCTGGATATGTTTCTTTCGACATTTTTACATTTCTTTCGACATATTTAGGTTTCTTGTTTAGATATTTGTACGATTTTTTCGACATTTTAAGTTTTGTTCGATATTTCTACCTATTTTTGCGAACTTTTTTTTCATTGTTATAGAATAGAATATAAAATATAAAATAGAAAATAATTATAAAATATACAATATAAGATAGAAAAAATATAAAATAGAAAAAACATAAAATGAAGTTTGAACCGATTCTACGCCCTCCTTATTCGATACGATTTTTATTTTTTTCCTCTTCTCAAGAGATACCTCAAGGGTAATCATTACACCTCGGACGATGCGGTGAAGGCAGCTGTCCTGGATTCGAGATTCGGAAGAATTTTTCAGTGACGGAATGAAAAAACTTGTTACACGTTGCGAGAAATGTGTTAGCCTTACGATGACTATGTTGAAAAATAAATATACGATTTTGAAACTTAAGAATTGTACTTTAATGTACGTTTTGCCCGATCTTGCTATTTGTTTTCGTTCACGCTCTACAAGCATGTGTGCATTAGTTTTCAGCCTATCCTTGTAGTTAAGTGCCAAAAGATCCATATTATTTGAAAGACCTATTTCTCGCAGACTGCGATTGATATTGTGAAAACTGTGCTTGAAGAAAGTTTTACTGAACAACTACAAGTGCATACTTCTACGATATGATACTATTGTTCGGCTATTTGGTGGTACATGTGAAGATAGCAACTTCTATCAAAGCTTTGTTACCAATTATTTACCATACAACTTCACGACACAACAACTACCAACAAGGATTGTTATTTAATAGCTTATGATCGATTTTGCGATGGATTATCATCACTTGAAGAGTTCCTGTGTTGTAAACCAATAGAAAGAAGAGCCGTAGCATCTAATTTTATGTGTAAGGCAAACATACTAGATGTAAAAAGTGCGACAATTGTTAATGAGCATCCTAGACTCGAAAAAACAATAGCAGTAAAAATGGAATTCTAGCAAATTTTGCGACATGAACTTTAACACTACTTTATGAAGATCTATCATTTTAAACCAAAAGTAGCCCAGTGGCTACAGTTTGTTTTAATAACTTTAACTAACACAGAATCTTTCTATACTTAACTTTACAGAACATCAGCTTTACTGTCTGTAATCTCTACCTGTCGGTTGTTTGTGTTTGGTAACGTAACTTCTTCAAAATAGTTTTGCTACAGAAACATAAAATTGTCTCAATAAGTTCAGCTGTCAGTTAGCATCTGTCACAAAATATTAAATAAAGATATCCAGTTGTATTCCTACCGTTTGCAGTATGTACAACAATTACACGAAGTTGATTATCATCAGCGTGTCGAATATTGTCACTGGTTCCTAAATATCTGCAAAGACGACTTATTGGAGAAACCATTTTTTCGTAGATAAGGCCTGGTGTTATTTAGATGGATATATTAATTCGCAAAACATGCGCTTATGGCAGAGACACCTCTTCATCATCAAAGAATAGAAACGTGGGTGGCCATTTTAAGGTGTAGAATCGTCGGACCATACTTCTTTGAAGGTAAAAGTAAGACAGAAGAGTTTATTTGTTGAAAAATCACCGAAGATTTTTTTCAGGCACTTAGACTGCGGAAAGGTTCCGAGAGGAGATTTTTCGAAGAGTTTCATGACGATGAATTTAGATTTGTTTTTTCCAGCAATACGGGGCCACTGCGACATGGTACCTTAAATACGATACGAGAATTTTACGACAGATGAATTATTAGTCGAAACATACCAATACCTTATACTACCAGATCTTGCGACCTCATCCTATGCGAACTCTTTCTGCGGCTGTATTTAAAGATCTCCATTTCCTAGCAGTCAATACATGACCAGAATGAATTGCAGAACAAAATAATGGAAAAAATTATTGAATTTAATAATTATCCGACCTTTCGTATATGTTAATAAATGTTAGCCATGGGATGGCGTGAAGAGCTTGAGCGTGCTTGGGTGAAAGTGGTGAACATTTCCATCATTTGTTACAAATTCTTTGTTTATTGTAATTAATTACAATTAAGTCATTGTCAGTTGATGAACATTTTTGTTTATTAAAGCTTTTTTAAATATTTTATAAGTCCTACGACTTGCAGTAATTGTACCGGGTGGCCAACTAAGAATGGACGCCGGCTGTATCTCAGAAACTACTTATCGTATAACTTTGGGAAAAAAATATTGATAGGTAAATCGGTCAAGAGAAATCGCTGGAAATTATTTTCCAGTTCGTAGGATGACCGCTAGGGGTCGCAATTGCTATGACCAATCAGAAAATGGGATTTTTCTTAAAAAAATGCCAAGTTAAGAGGTATTTTAAATAGTGGCATTATAAGCTTTGTAAAATTTGCAATCTTTTTTATGTAACGCACTTTGCTCTGTCTTTGCAAATAAAGTGGTGGGGGAAGGTTAAACTTTCTTTTCTTCAATTAAGGATAACTCCGGTGTGGGTTTACAGAATTAAACAAACTAGGGCTCGTTTGAAAGAGATTTTATTACTGAATATTCTGCAATATATACTGTTCCTGAACTTATTTTACCGTGGTAGCTAGAGGGCGCTGTTTGACATCGTAACAGTTATTGCACGTTTTCATAAAAATTTTAAATGGCAGGCTATGTCTCTTTTTACACAGTTAAATAGAGCACAAAATTTCCAAAAAATCGGCGCAACCCGCAACTTTATATCTTTTCTCTAACGGGAGATATTAAGTGAACAAGTAAAGTTAAGCTGCCGCCTAGGCCTATAATAGTCTAATTAAAAATTGTACTAGTATGCTATGAAACAAAAAGAGGTAAACAGGTACATCAATAGTATATTAAAGAACTAGTTTCATAAGGCCTTTTCTTAACGCACGAGTTCAAGCTTGAAAAACGAGACGCGAAGCGTCGAGTTTTTCAACGCACGAGTGCGACAAGTGGTCTTATGAAACGTGTTCTTTATACTATTTTTTCTATTGAGGAAGTTTAAGAGTATTTTAAATAAATTTATGTAGAAAATTTTATGTCAAATCTATTACTAGGGAGTTTTTATAAACACTTATGGCACCACTGACAGGTGGCTGAAACTGACATTTCAAACTTTCAAATTCAAAGCTATAATAAATCGAACTACCAACATCGTAAAAAAACAAACTAAAAACAGTGCGATTATAGGCCTCCTTAACGTACTGTTTTTAAGCTAAAACAGTGCGCTTAGAACGGCTTTATAAAACCGAAATAGAAAAAATATTTAAACGTTTTAGTTTCATGTTAATGTCATTTAGTTGCTATTTGTCCAAGTTCGTTTTTGATTTCCTAAATATTATAGGTATTTTTTTGATGGATAGAACGGGGCAGCATATTTCCATGGCCGGCTAGGTCACCGGATTTAACATGCCTGGATTTTTATTTATGGGGTCGAGTAAAAGATATCGTTTTTGCAATCATATTATCCCTTGTAGTAGGTCTGGTTGCAAAAACGATATCTTTTACTCGACCCCATAAATAAAAATCCAGGCATGTTAAATCCGGTGACCTAGCCGGCCATGGAAATATGTTGCCCCGTCCTATCCATCAAAAAAATACCTATAATATTTGAGAAATCAAAAACGAACTTGGATAAATAGCAACTAAATGACATTAACATGAAATTAAAACGTTTAAATATTTTTTCTATTTCGGTTTTATAAAGCCGTTCTAAGCGCACTGTTTTAGCTTAAAAACAGTACGTTAAGGAGGCCTATAATCGTACTGTTTTTAGTTTGTTTTTTCTTACGATGTTGGTAGTTCGATTTATTATAGCTTTGAATTTGAAAGTTTGAAATGTCAGTTTCAGCCACCTGTAAGTGCTGCCATAAGTGTTTATAAAAACTCTCTAGTAATCGATTTGACGTAAAATTTTCTACATAAATTTATTTAAAATACTCTTAAACTTCCTCAACAGAAAAAATAGTATAAAGAACACGTTTAATAAGACCACTTGTCGCACTCGTGCGTGGACTCATGCGTTAAGAAAAGGCCTTATGAAACTAGTTCTTTAATATACTATTGACGTACCTGTTTACCTCTTTTTGTTTCATGGCATACTAGTATAGTTATTAATTAGACTATTATAGGCCTAGGCGGCAGCTTAACTTTACTTGTTCACTTAATATCTCCCGTTAGAGAAAAGATAGAAAGTTGCGGGTTGCGCCGATTTTTTGGAAATTTTGTGCTCTATTTAACTGTGTAAAAAGAGACGTAGCCTGCCATTTAAAATTTTTATGAAAACGTGCAATAACTGTTACGATGTCAAACAGCGCCCTCTAGCTACCACGGTAAAATAAGTTCAGGAACAGTATATATTGCATATTATTCAGTAATAAAATCTCTTTCAAACGAGCCCTAGTTTGTTTAATTCTGTAAGCCCACACCGGAGTTATCCTTAATTGAAGAAAAGAAAGTTTAACCTTCCCCCACCACTTTATTTGCAAAGACAGAGCAAAGTGCGTTACATAAAAAAGATTGCAAATTTTACAAAGGTTAGAATGCCACTATTTAAAATACCTCTTAACTTGGCATATTTTTGAGAAAAATCCTATTTTCTGATTGGTCATAGCAATTGCGACCCCTAGCGGTCATCCTACGAACTTGAAAATAATTTCCAGCGATTTCTCTTGGCCGATTTACCCATCAGTATTTTTTTCCCAAAGTTATACGATAAGTAGTTTCTGAGATACAGCCGGCGTCCATTCTTAGTTGGCCACCCGGTACTTTACATTTCTGTTTTTATAGTATTATATTATGAATATTTTTCGCTGTTGCTTTATGGCGCAGCTATATAAAGTAGTATTTATTATTAATAATAAAACTTAATTGATAATAATTTATTATCAATTAAGTTAACATTATAATAAAACTCTGACCGTTTCATATTATTTCATTTGGAAAATTTAATAAACAACTATGTTTGGCTTTTCAGAATTAATAATAAGCAGCCGCTTTTAATTTCCTAACGCGTTTGATTACAATTCTGTTTGTTTACGCGCTATATTTATGTACCTAATATACACATATCCATCTGTGGATATGTTTATAGCCCTGAAAATTGCGAATTTAGTGGCTTATAATAAAACGAGTATTAATGCAAAAAGCGTACGTGGTATTTTCTCGGACAGTAGACATATAACAGCTGACAGTACGCAGAATATTACACAGCAACGGCCTACGTTCTCTTCGAAAAATGCATAGGATGATAATGGATATGTATTATAAATAGCTATTAAATCAACACCAGCAAAATCCAAATTTTATTGACAATATTTTATGAACAGATGAGGTTACATTTACGCAGGATGGGGTTTACAATACTCATACTAATCATGTATGGGCAGATGAGAACCTCGCGCAACTCATATTCGAAGTTATCAATATCTATACTGTGGTAATCTTTGGGCAGGTATGGTAAATCATTATTTAGTTGGACCTTTTATTATGCCAAATCGTCTTAATGCCGATAATTTCCGACATTTTCTAAATGAAGATTGTCAGATACTTTTGAAAAATTGCCACTAGCTTAAGCGGAATAATTGTGACACGTAAATGACGGCATGCCCTAGCGTAGCTTAGAGGAAGAGTTCCTTCCGTAAAATACACCGCGCTTAAATCTGATCAAATTCGGGATGAAGTTGTAATAATTGCAATAAGGGCACCAACAGAAATATTACTAGATCTGGTACTGCCCAAGCTCCACGTTACCTTGAACGGCCAATCCGAAGGTTGTGCGTGATGAAACTTACCTTTTCACGCAATTGTTGCTAGTAAACAGAGTGTGAATAATTGACTAACCCCGTAAACAAAGGGGTGCAATAACCACTCTCAGCTGTGCTTACAGGAATCTTCACAATACTTTTAATAAAGATCAAAATAACAGAGTTGAGTTTAAAAAATGGCATTTAATTAAATTTAAAAAAGGCGGTAAAAATACAAACAAAATGGTTAAATGATAATAATTTGGCAGCATACAAAAATAAACATTATTGGAAGCAAGAACAAACACAGTTTGAAACGAACAATCTTAATATTAAACAAGGGGTCACGCACTGGTGATCACCAAAACAAGTAAATCTAAGTTAATAATACCTGAAAAATGCTGCAAAAAGGCCTTGTACACACCGTGTTTTCTTATAACGGTAAAGTTCATCAAATAAAATTATAAACTGATTTCACAGGATTGCACAATAAACAGCGTCGTCACAAGGAACCTCCCCTCGGTAAACTGAATGGAACAGCTGAAGCGTGGCTAACAAAGATTTCGAAAATTTAGCTTCTTCGATGTAAAATTAGCCCTTCAGGGGGGGCTGTAAAAGCTTGAGTGAGTCCATGAGTGTAGAGTGGTGGAGTTTTTAAGATGCTTCTCTCGAAACCGCTTGCTCTTGACAGATTTTTCTATATTGCGTTATACAACGAAATTTCCCAAAGTAGTAGTAGATTTTTGGGAAACCGAATATTCCCCTTTTTCGGACGTACCGTAAATGGTACCACACAAACCGAAAGTAGTTGGTAGATTACACTTATTCGGACGTCCGGAGATAATTTTAAATCTGTGTAAAACTCAGGTCTACAGCTGGCATCTAACTTCCGTCCTTTCTTCGCACTTAACAGTGTGAACACACCGATTAATGCTGTGCTTGCAAAAATTTAACTAACGTCGCGCATACAGGGTGCATTAAATAGAAATAAATATCGCGCATACATCTATTCGAATTGGAACTTGGGAAGCACCTAGGAGTAAAGCATATCTTCCCCCCTTCCACGTCGTGTTGCCACTACCCTTCCAGACGTCACCGGGTACAATGCGCCCGGTAGCTGGAAACTGCCGTCCCCATTTCGGACTGGCCGTTGCACCGGCTTCCTCCATCCCTGGGTCGAGGACGCCAGTCTAGCTCTGACTTCCTACTGTTTATGGCCTAGGCCACCCGATTGAACTCGAAATTCAAAGAATCTTAAGTGATTCAGTGCACACCAAGCCAACCTATCCCTACGGATCGTTAACCACTACCACCTCGAGTCCAACCAATAATTCGCAGAGCTCACGCGGTTTGACCCGAGCGAGGGGCATCTCTCCGATCCCGATGAACCCTATTTTAGCCCATGGGTACCGCGCTTCGCATACCACGAGGGTATACTCCCAGCACTTCACTTGTGCAAAATGGAGTTCCGGTAAACTCTGTTCGACTCCTCTCTCTCATCACCTGCCGCCTTCCGGCTTAACTCCTGTCTTGTGCCCTCTTTTAGCATTCCACCTTCTACCTTTCTCTGCCGCCCTCCGGCTTTGCCTTCCACCTTTCATTGCCGCCTCCTGGCTTATTGTCTTCCACCTTTCACTGCCGCCCTCCAGCTTTCTACTACTCCTTCATCTCTCTCTTTCCTCCTTCCTCTCTCTCGTCACCTGCCGCCTTCCGGCTTATTTTTCCTGTCTTGTGCCCTCTTTTAGCTTTCCACCTTCCACCTTTCTCCGCCGTCTTCTGGCTTTGCCTTCTACCTTCACTGCCGCCCTCCGGCTTGTATTTTACTACTCTACTACTCCTTCTTCTCTCTCTTTCCCCGTTCCTCTTTCTTGTCTCCTGCCGACTTCCGGCTAATCCCCCTCTCACTCTAAAGTCCCTCCTGTATTGCCTGAATCGCCTGAGATTTAGAATGTAAGTACACGTGAAGAGGGACCTTCAAGTCCTCATCCCCCGCATGCCCAGACATTCGTCCACCTTCCCCCCCCCAAAGGGAGTCCCAGTTTGTATAATTTGGTATGCCAAAGACAGCACTCCGTTCGACTCTACCTTAGGTAATAGTAGAGACCCAGTGGGCAGGCCACTCTGAAGTCTCGGGTACCCTCCATGCACCTGGTAGATAGGGTCTTCACCAGGCTAGGTAAGGACCTAGGCCGTCACCCACCCGACCAAATATCGCGCATACAGGGTGCATTCAATAAAATCGGCTGAACGTCACAAACTGTTCCACTGATAATTACACAAAATATGTGTTATCAACAAGTTAGTGCGCTAACCCAGTATGGAATCATGGTTCGAGATTGGCTCCTAAGTCATTTTCCAGAATGCTGAATCGGTCGTGGGAGTGCTTTAGCTTGACCGCCAAGATAACCTGATCTAACGCCGTTAGATTTTATTTACGGGGCTATCTAAAGGATTTGATACATCTCACACCAGTAAACAACGTGGATGATTTAACAAATGGTATAACCAAACCAAGCGTCTGCAAGTTTAAACGAATAATGCTCCAACGAGTACAAAATTCTATGGCAGTGAAATGTGCAGAATGTCATAATGTTGGTAGTGGTCATTTTGAACAGTTCCATTAATTTACAGAAAATTAGAAATTCTAAATTGTTTCTGTCCGTTATTTTTATTCTTTTTGTCCATAAGTAATTTGTGTTTAGGCACTGAAAAGGATTGATAACTACTTTATTCCGCTGTGGATAGGGCCTATTGAATATAATACATAAAAATGCGCTGGTATTTCCATCTCATAATGATGTGAAAATGCATTGTTTAATAGTTGATTGTCTGGCTTAGATAATAGTAATTATGCATGGAATGGGTGCAAAAACAACGCTATCAAGAAGGGCATATGTGCTGATATTTTATTGTGGTTTACGAAAATTCTTAAGGTTTAGTCCAGGATAAACCGCATTGCGTTGACTTCAATTTCGTGAACTGATTTAAAAGGAAATGAGATGTTGCTATTTAAGTATTGCGGAAACTAATAAATGAACTTTACTGATGCGCAACCTATTACTCACGGTTTAATATGTGCCAGCAAAATTGAACTTAATGCAATGCTAATAGCTTTGGAAATTAATCAGCCCTTGCAACAGCAGTTCTATAGTTCCGTATGTATCATAATTATACGTTTATTTTCTAATATATCCCGTTGATAAGTATCTAAAATATCTTAGTATTAAGAAACTAAAATTAAAATCATAAGAGATCATAGTCTGACATAGTAAGGGGATACCAAATGCTTTCAAACTGCGAAAATAAGTGATTTCTATTGTCATCGTAGCTATGTTAATATGCAGCCTTCCTGTATAGGGTGTTTCCTAAGTAATGCTGATAACTTTAGGGATTGATGGTTTGCCCGATTTACAGACAACAATTTTTCTTCTTCTGTGTATAGGCCAATGTCCTGTTAATTACTTACAATGGAGTACGTTCTATGAGCTCTCTTTACACGTATGCTGGACATTAGGTTAGCCTAATCCGTCGAACAGAGAAGAAACGTTCCACTACATTGTTTACGATTATCAAAGATGTTTGTATGACAACAGGGACCGACGGTTTTACGTGCCCTCCGAAGCACGACCGGTTGCATATGACACTATATTGGTCCACCCATCCGAGTACTGACCAGCGCGGATTGTGCTGGATTACGAATACCATTTGACCGGCGCCCCCGATGCTCCGCTATGCCGTAGATAACAATTTAGAATAAAAATTTTCCCGTAAACGCTTCATTTAAAAGAAAAATTATAAATTTAAAAATTTAAACTGTCAAAAAATTAAAATTATATTTCAAATAGTGATCATTTTTGTTACATTCTAGCTTGTAAATATTAGTTTGCTGAGTTTACAAACACCGAAAGAGCTGAAATGCAATACCGTTAGGGCCTTGAGGACCGAAATGCACTAGAATCTACCATTAAAGGTTTCCATATACACGATTATCATGTCATAAGACTTTATGCGAATGTATATAACACTGAGGGAGTCTGGTTTACTTCTGAGAGACACTAACCTTCCCGGTAGGTTAACCACAGTTACAACACCACAACTAGAGGAAGAAGTACTTTTTCAAGTTGTGGAAAATCCTTCCAAAAGTACAAGAAAAGTTGTGGCACAGTTAAATATAAGCCACAAAACCATACGGAAACTTTTGAAATTTTACCATCTCTACTCGTACTATATTCAACATGTGCAAACCTTATCGCCACAAGATATCTCTCAACGTTTTGTATTCTGTCAGTAGTTACTTGAAATAATCGCTCAAAACCCAAACTGTCTGGCTGAAATACTGTTCACAGACGAAGTTAACTCTTCAAGGGTTGCGGTTGTGAAGTTTCATAAGAATAAAAAAATCCGTATTTCATAATGGAAAACCGGTTCCAGCCTCTGTTTTCTCTAAATGGTCCGGTCTGGTATTATTGGAGATAATCTCATTGGCCTATATTTCTTATCTGAACGCCTAATTGGTGATCTTATGTGTAACTGTTTCATGAAGAGTTATCTGTGTTATTAGAAGATATTCGATTACAGCTAATGAATACTATGTGGTTTATGCACAACGGTTTTCCAGCACATTTCAGTTTTTTCGCAAAGGAGTATTTCAATACAAATTATCTTTAGCGTCGGATTGGTAGTGTTGGACAAGCCCTGGGAGGGCATCAAAGAGACTTAGCCAGGAAAGTACGGCCGCCACGATCACAAGATCTGAATCCCCTAGCTAGATTGTTTTCTTTGTGGACATGCCAAATTATTAGTATACAAACCTCCAATTATGGACGTAAATCGTTTGAAGTTTTCGACATTACTTCAGAAATACCCTGTATACTGTTTGTTTCAATTAGCAGTTTGTAATAAATGATTGGAAGTGTGATAAAAGCTTTTTATAAAAAATAGCCAAGATGATCGTAGAATAGGCTCAAATCAAGCTACGTTTATGATATATTTAAACCGAATTAAATGAAATGTTTTCACCTTGGTACACCTAAGTACTAGGTCCTTTTGGGCGGTATTTATAAAAACACACTGTCAAGATTTATCTAATCATTACAGAAACAGAATAATGACAAGTTTCTGTAACCAATTTTAGTTTTTAAGCATAACTTAGCTAAGCGAAAGTAGAACCAAACTTTTAGTAGTGAATGTTTAAATCCCTACTCGAATGCGATTGCCAGTCAGCAGGTAGCTTGCTGCTCTGAACAACAGCGTTGGTGTTTGTTGGTCTGTGGTCAGGGCCGCTTTTAACTTTCTTGGTAATGGCAGTAAAATCCGACGATGCAACTTTTTATTGAAACTGGGTATAATTATAATATATGTTATAAAATGTTATAATAATAGTATCTAGGTAAGATTAAATTGGGACCGCGGTGGTCAAGTGCGAGAACGCATTGGCCACTCGAGGTCACAGTAAATGCAGTTGCTCCGTTGGGGCGATCGAATCCCGATTGGGGCGACCGCATTTCGCTTAGTTAAGTTTAGGGTGCATATTGCATGAATGTTTAGTATGTAAGGGACGCCCGCACCCCCCTGAAGTAATGCGAAAGCGGTTCCGGGGGGGGGGGACGGTAGTATGAATGTGAGAAAAAAAAAGGTAAGATTAAATTAAAATTCCCAGATGACCGACCATCTATTACCTGAATGTTGTTAAATATCTTAACGGTATAATGAGTGCTGTTGTTCACTAATGGTGTAGGTAATCATGTTAAATTTGTGTTCCAATATGAATTATTTGTTTTCGAAAGTATGCTAATTTGGTTATTGCTCTGGGTAAATTCAATCGTGATTCTGACCAGTCGCAGTTAGATGGTAGCTTTTTGGAGACCTTCTATTTTAAGCATTTCTGGTTGTATAACATATTTATTTATCCATTCCCAAATTTTCTTGAATACATTCTTGGCCGCCTACTTCCAACGACCTTAACACTTGCAGCTTATGTTTAAGTCAACAACTTAACATTCGCTACTAAAAGTTTGGTCCAACTATACTACTTCTCTAATAGAAAGACATGACCAATACCTTTTTTTCTGATTAGATGAAGAAAGGAATATCATGGAGTGCATACCAAAAAGCAGCACTAAGTTTTGAATTTGTAAGGCGGATTAGGATCTTCTTAACAAAATATATATATATAAAATATATTTGTATTATTAAACAAGGAGGAACCACATCATAACCACATAGAGTTATTGAAATTCGATGCGTGTCATTGGAAACTGGAGAAACGCAGCAAATACGAAGTCGCTCAAACTTAAACAAAGTTGCGAATTTTAATGTTGGCCAATATTATGGAAATAAGGGTACTTCCAATTCATTCGCCCAATTTCATTTTGCAGTTGCAGTCGAAAAATATCCGCTAATAATAATAATAATATTTATTATGTGCAAAATAATTTGGAGGATACATTGCTATTACTATCTCAAGGTTTCCCTTCATAATGTTATGAAGGCCTGCGAAAGCAACAAGCACAGCTGCTATTTTTACTACTGATACAAATGCACATTATATGTTTTTGCATCACATAACATATAATGTGCATTTGTTAAGATATTAGTTTTAAATGGTAAGTCAGCAATAATAAGAAAAATTAAAAATACGTTCGCTAACCTAATTTCTTGTTCTGTTTTTATTTTAAAGAATGTCTGAAGAAGCCTGATATCCTGGGCGAAACGTAACATAATGATAATATTAAAGTAACTACCACCTCATTTTGGAGTTATATTAAAAACAGTTTTAAAATTTGGCGATAATGTTTCTCTACGTTTTAAATTTATTACATTATCTAATATTTTTTAAACCGTGTAATGACTATAATGGCTCCTTGCGATCAAACATCTCATTATTGTAGGAGTACTCTACTTGAGCCCGGAAATCTTTTTTAAATTAGTTAGGGGTTCTGATGGATTTTAGGTATCGAACATCTCATTGTTGTTGTTATAGTCGACTTGAGACCGGAAATCTTTTTTAAACCTTCTATTTGCTATGATGGCTCCTTTGGATCAAACATCTCATTGTTGTAGGCGTACTAGACTTGAGTCCGGAAACATGTTTTAAACTGTCTAATGGCTATGATGGCTCCTTGGGATCAAATTGTTGTTGTTGTAGCAGTACTCGACTTGAGACCGGAAACGTTTTTTAAATTATCTATGGTCTCTGATGGCCCCTCGGAATTGAACATCACATTCTTGTTGGTGTAGTCTACTTGAGACCGGAAATATTTTTTAAATTATTTAGGGTCTATGATGGCTCCTTG
>JABXWE010038056.1:0-23394 GCA_014611495.1 Limonius californicus
TTTTTTTAATTTCATATTGTTTATTTTTGTGATGTAGGTGCTGTGCGCAAAAATATCCAAAAATGGAATAAAGAGTCACCTGTCAATTTATACGTATTAGGTTAGGTTAGTCAATTTATCTTTAGATTTGCAAAATTACACAGATAAGGACAAATGTCTCAAACATGAAATTTAAAACCATCCAAAGCATACTTGTGACAATACACACGTGTCGAATTAGCTTTTTTTTCACATTTTTGGTATTATCTCTGTAAATATTCATTTTAGCTGTATGGTATGCTACATGTCATTTTTTGAAAAAATTGAATATCTCTAAAACAATTGAAGATAGGAAAACCATTCAAAATGAAATAGCTCCAGAATTTTGCTTAAAACTCAAAATTGCAATAATATTTATAGGATTCCATTTGAAAAAACAAAGTTACTGTCACTTCCGGTTCACCAGAAGTGACAGCGTATTGAAGATATTTTAGAAAAATAGATCATATCGCCCTATAGCAGCAACCAAAATTTCAGATTGATGTCTCCTTTAGTTCTCCATAAACCTCTAATGAATCAGTTAGGTGAATCAGCCTGTATATATTTGGAGCTTGCAAAATTTGTACACAAACAAATACAGAGTACACAAAAATAAAAGAGGCAGTAAATTTTAAAACACATATAATGGAATTATTGAAATGGCGATACAAAAAGAAAAGACAGGAAAAGGAATTTTTACGAGTTTACAAATAAAATTTGAACATTCAAGAAACAAAACTCGTCACCGTTGACGCACAATATTTCGGATAATTCAATGACTCTGTGTGGCCAATGGCGTCGAGTTTACAGGAAAAATACAGTATTACTATCTTTTACAATTAACATTAAACAATTGGCGACTGAAGATCGCTTTTAGGTTGCATAAAACAAGTTCAATATCGCAAAATTTTGCAAGTTTGCGCGAGAGAAAAAAGAAGGTTTATTTTACACTGCACAAAAAAACTGGTCCTTTACCTTGAACTTCGGAGGAGGCAGGCACAATTCCGGGAAGGCCTCAGGAAACCAGGGAGGAACGAAACGTGGGTCGATACGCTCCTGGGGGAAGCAGATTAATCCCAACAATCACCTTTTCACGGCTTCCAACGCTTTTTATCCGAATAAATCGAGATAAGAAACAATCACAATTGATTGTTCTGTAATCAGGCTACACTGCTAAAACTGCTATTAATCCTACGTAACTTTGTCGAAATGATACTAATTGCCTAAAGCAACATTCGGCACGATACTTCATTTAAGAGGTGCCGCGAAAGACAACCCGCTCTACCTAACGTTAGTCTCAAACCCAAACTCGCTGGCCACTCGATTTTTTTACGGCTCTACCCTTAACATATAATTTGGGAAGACACCGGAGTCATGATAGGTGGAAGACTGACTGACGTAAAAACGCAACGGGAATCGGCACTTTCCCCCCCAAAATTGCACCATATTTCGACATGTGATGAAAAGTTCTAGAATAAGGGACACGTGTGACCTTCGGGAGACGTTCGAAAAACAATTTTTGAATGCTAGTACTGTTTGACCAAAGTGTTTCTAGAAATTCCGTCTGCACGGTTAAAAACATCCCACAAAGAAAAACCTTGAACAAATCTGGGACTCCCTTGGCCATAAATTATTTCAGGACGGAAAACACCAACAAACTCAACAATGCTCAATTCTTCAAAGACGCAAGGTAACCAAAACTGCATCCAATATACAAACGGCAATTAAAATAGCGTTATTAATTCTTACGAAGCGGCAAACAAATTACGGAATTAATTCATATGAAGCGGCACATTTTAAAATGAACCTAACAGTATACTATATTCAGATGCATTGATGATATTAATAAACATTCTAACCTAAGAGATGAATGTTGGTTATATTTTAAATTAGAGCAGTGATTGTTCAATTACGCCTTTTCTTATTGTTTATGGGGAATTTAGAATATGTGGTGTTTCTTTCAGAGATTTGAAATTAATTTCACATATCACAAATTAATATTGTATATCAGAAAATATTTCACGTACTTAAGGTAATTAATTGTACATATTCCTAAATATCTGAGTTCATAAGTGATTTCAGTATGCTTACGAGTAAGAGTTCAGTGGCAAAAAATTTATTTTTTTATTTTATTTCCTTCTTAAAGTATCAATTTTTTCAGGAAAATAGCTTTTTTATATTGTCTATAGGATTATAAAGGTTTAACATAATGCATAAGCATAATTTTGAGATTGTTGTCCTCAAAATACATAACACACATGGATTCATAAAGTTGTTCTGAGTACAAATTCAGCGATGTTAAATGTTGTTAGTAAGGTATAAATGTGATATAGTTTGTTAATATGAACTTCATTTTCTTACTTTTCGTACATTTCTGTATTTCGCAACTGCCAATAGTGTAGGTGTATGGAGTATATACTAATAAACTTAACTAAAAAAGAATTTGTCATTTCTAAAAATTGTCAATGACGTTCTTACTCTAACAATAGTAATAAAAAATAGAAGACATGATTGCATAACCGTAAAATACTAAGCTCTAATCTATTTTGAATCATATTCACGTAAAAAAAAAATATTAATTAAATACAATATTGTAAATACACCTCTTAAAGTAAATAATATACCAAATGAATTAGTGTGAATTATTTATTATTAAACTTCTTGCACTATATGCTCTGCATAAAAATTGCATGTTGTTTACATTTGTTTTGATGATTCCAAGAATTGTGTAGGTGAACATGTAAAGAATTTAAATAATGCAACAGAACATACATTATTTAATGAAATTTTGCACGTGGCAAAAGAAAAAGGCATTAGTGTTAAAAAGATTAAAAACGTAAATATTTAGCTATGTCAGAAATAAACTGAATTACCTTTGCATCTTGGAAGCTACAGCAATATCATACACTTTCTTCAAGAAACCCGTAAGACTACGTAGTTGTATAATTAAACTACAGCACTCTGTTGTACTTTTAACATCATATAAAGTAAGTTTAGAACCTGTTTTTAATACAACTGTAATTAATGTATATTGCATCACAATAAGAAATGTTCATTCATTCTGAGATGGCATAGACAGTGGTTCCCAAAGTGTGAAGCACAGCCGGTTACATAAATAGAACTGTATGAATATTCACTAAAAAATTAAACGTAGTAAAAATACAGATTATATATACAGGGTTTTTCAACGAAAAGTAGCCACCCTCAGTATCTTTCAAAACAATTTTTTTGTTGAAAATCGCCAAGACATATCAACAAAGACAGCAAACGGGATATCTTTTTACCTAAAATCCGGACGTCTGTCATCAACCCCTTAGCCGTCACAGCCAGCCCCTCTAAAATTTTAAATGGCACCATAACATGTGTGGCACATCGGTGGAAAGGTTATTTTATAAGGAATTCATTCTATTATTTTTTTATTCGCCTGAAATTGAAACATAAAAAAAAAATTAAAAACTATATTTTGTTTATTTCGGTTAAGCTGCTGAATATAGCAGTACCTAGATGTTTTTGTTTCATCTTCTGTTTTTTCATCTGTCAGACACGAATCCGCATTTTTTTAGGGAAACCCATACCCAACATCCATAGAAACTTAATGTTTGGGCAGGTACTCTAGGAGACCACATTGTTGGCCCGTCTTTTATTGACGGTAATTTGAATAGCGCTATTTACCTTGAGCTTCTTGACACCACTGTTGATCGGCGTATAACAGAACTACTGTAAAAGGACGAATATTTGCTTGAAAATGAACTAGTTTTCCAGCAAGATGGTGTGCACCTCCTTACTATGTGGTTCCCGTTTAAGAATTTTTGAACGATCGGTTTCCTGGACGATGGATTGGAAGACGTGGTCCCATCGAATGGCCTGCTAGATCACCCGACCTGTCTCCGATGGATTATTTCTTATAGGAGCATTTGAAATTCAAAGTATATGCAACACAGCCGGCCAACATTGAAGAACTTAGGCAGAGAATAATAGAAGAATGTCGACAATTGACACCGCAAGTTCTCGCAAATGTTCGTTCTCTTTTTCAAAGTCGTTTATATTATCGTATGAAAGTTAACGGAAGTCACTTTGAACAATTACTTTAACGGTAATTGCTATATTCCGCGGCTTAATCGAAATAAACAAAATATAGTTTTAAATTTTTTTGTCTCAATTTCAGGCGAATAAAAAGGAATAAATAGAAGAATGAACTCCTTATGAAATAACCTTTCCAACGATTTGCCACATATGGTATGGTGCCATTTGAAATTTTAGAGGGGGTGGCTGTGACGGCTAAGGTGTTGATGGACGTCTGGATTTTAGGTAAAAAGATGTCCCCTTTGCTGTCTTTGTTGACATGTCTTGGCGATTTTCAACTAAAAAATTGTTTTGAAAGATACTGAGGGTGGCTACTGTTTGTTGAAAAACTCTGTATACATATATACAGGGTGAGTTTGCTAAGATGAATCAGACATTGAAATGTTTATATGTATGTATGTGTATTGGAACTCTCAAAAATATTTTTTAGTTATTCCGACCAGGTTATATATTATCTAGAAACTGCGTATAAACATGATTTTTTCAAAAATTACATTTTTGTACTGATCTATGCCTGGAACATTGTTCTGAGTTACGCTCCACTTTATAAAAGCATATTTAATTTAAGATTTCTTCTACAATGTTCAGTTAAATGTTTGTGAGTACAAATTAGCGCGGTATTAACGTAAAATTGAAAATAAAATGTAGAAACAGTTAGCTGACATTACATACCAGGCAAACAAAGTCTGTCTTCCAAGATAGTATTAAATGCGGCATTTCAATGTACAAATTAGTTTCCGCCAACTGCTATTTATTGCAGTCACTACAGCGTCAATTTTTTTAATTTAATTAAATTTTTAAAATAATGTGAAAACATAATTCGCCTTGTGCCATTATTATATGTACCAATAACACTGCTCAACAACGAAACTGATTGGAACGATATGTGAAGCGCCAGGTTGCACACGAGAAGCCCAGTCTCGAATCCCGATCGGGGATGTTTCCTTTTTTATATTTTGTAGTTTTGTATTAATTTTTAGTTAATGTTAGCGGTATTAAAAGTTCCTTTTCCTAATCCAATTTTTATTTTATTTGTTAATATTAAACCTGCCAACCCTTACTATCAGTAGGATTTAACGAAGGCCAAAGGTGACATGAACTTATTTTTACTAAATAAACAGGATGAATGAGACCCGGATACCAAGAGCAGCATACAATTACAAAACGGATTGGCAGAAGAAGCCTGGGACCACCTGGGAACCGTTGGTAAACGGGAACAGGTCAAGGACCTATACTGCGAAGAAGACGACGACGACGATTAAATAAAAAATATTAGCAAAAGAACGAATTTTTAATAGGGGGAACCGTTGGCAAACGGGAACAGGTCAAGGACCTATACTGCGAAGAAGACGACGACGACGACTAAATAAAAAATATTAGCTAAAGAACGAATTTTTAATAGGGGGAACCGTTGGCAAACGGGAACAGGTCAAGGACCTATACTGCGAAGAAGACGACGACGACGACTAAATAAAAAATATTAGGTAAAGAACTTCTATCTATTAGCTTCGACTAGACTACAATACTGGACTGCTTGATCACTTAGCTTGTCTCCTCCTCTCGCCCTCGTTTTGCTGGTTTCTTCGCTGTTTACTTGCTGACCTCCGCCTTGTCCCCTTTGATTGGTCCGCCTATCGAGCCGAACCAGCAACCCAGCATCAGCAGCAGTAGGAGGTGGTCGCTGGTTCAGTTGATCGGTGGTACTCCCTCAGTCCTCCCCCTTGGTCCTCTCCCCCTGAATAATTCTCGTGCGCTTCTCACTAACTTGTTTTGTCCTAAACCGCGTCCGTGCACACTCTCGTCTTATACGCGCAATCCGCACGACTGGAATGCTTAACGTATAGAAAAGCGATTTAGCTAACTATCACTAGTGGATTAATAATGCTAATGAGCTAGACGACATGCATGAATCCACTAACGCAATTCAGTAGGTCTTTTGTCTTCAACAGAATAGTTCCCGTCACCCTTACCTTTTCTAGCTATGAAATTTGGATAAATAAATCGATTTGTAGTAGCGTAATTTCATGTGGTTCCTACACGCGTAATAACAATGATTTCAATTATGAACAATTAGTTATTTATTTTTTCCACTGATTATTCACACAGTCAACTAAAACTACACTGAATTGAAGAATAAACTTACTGGCAACAAAATGAATGAATGAATTGGCTAACTAAACTAGGGTAAATGCATCAATGAAGTTTAAACCGCTAAGCTAGTTGACCTATTCATATTTAAGAATTCTATTTTTATCCCAACGCTGGGCCTGATCTTCGAGCACAGGAAGCTCTTTGTTCGTATGCGACGACCGTTTTGAGAACCACGCGGGAACCCGCCCTAAACGGCACCAAATGATCGAATTTGCAACTACTATTAATTATTTGAGCAAACTAACTGGCTAAAAGTTTGCTCTAATACAATACTGTAATTTATAGAATTTAATTTGAACACTTATGTTTTAAGACACGCACTAAACTTCACAAAACCTACTACAATCGTGGAGCCAGCATAAGCACGTCTGCTCGCGTAAACCCCTCGGCGCGGGCACGAAAAACTAAATTTGAACAAAAAAAATTAAGAGAAAATTGGCGGAGTTCCGGAATCGGAAGCGAGTTTTCAGCCTGAGAGCTTGATGCTTTATCAGAACAGTCTTTTAGGCTCTTCCTTGCGCGATATCATTATTACATGTAATAACGATAAGCAATAAATTGGATTCTTTAATAATTTTAAAAATTGATTTAAAAACGAAACAATTAACGCCGTAATGACCGCAATCGATAGCAGTTAGTACAAACTAGTTTGAATTTATAGACCAAATCCACAACATTGATTACAATATTTTAGGACAACACTTTAAGCAAACGGTTTATAAGAAAATTGAGTGCTACAGAGAACAATGTTTCAAGTAAAGATCAGCAATTATGAAAAAAATATGTTTGTAAGCAGTTCAAAAAATTATTTAATATCGTCGGAATAGCCAAGTCATATTTTGGACTTTATTCCACGCAAAAGATGGAGCTAATGATGTGTTACAATCAGGTGTTTATAAATTAAACTGATTACGGTGTAATTCTGTATACATAGTTCAGGCAATTGGAAATTTTATTAATAGAATTATTATAATAATTATAATAATTACATCAGCCCCGAAAAGTATAAACACGCTACACACGTGTTAGAGCACGATCATGCATTGACATTATATTAATAATGCAATATCGTTTTTATAGGTACTTCGCTATGGCAAAAGTAAACTGCATATACTTGAGGTCTTACAAATTTACAAACACACTTTAACAACTACAAAAAGTATATATGGTATATTTTAAGTAAATTATTTATAATTAACAAACAAATAAATCGCACATGTTTTATTTATATTTACTAATACTCAGGTCCGTCACCCAGACTCGATGTGGGTATGGCACTATAAAAAGAAGAATGGATACCTATTGCATTATTAATGGTATTAAATGCTCTAATGATGTTGCGTGCAAGTACAATTACTGAAAATACATTAAAGTAAACGTATACCAAAACCATGAAAAAATAGCCTGCGAACACTAGTTCGCACTTGTAAAAGTTTAAATAGCGCTGGAGTAGGACCTTCATTAATCATTATACAACTACGTACGATCTATAACCTTTTAAAGATTACTCAATAGCACGCCACCTTACTTAAATTTGTAGAAAAATAACAAACACTTTATGGAAATTGTTAACTCCGGATCCTGACTGATTCATGTTTTTGCTTTTCGATACTACCAGTGTTTACGTGAAAATATTGTTATTTTTATTGCAATAATTTCGATATCCATACTTTTATTTTTATTTTCTTTTAATGACGTTTTCAACGTATGCACTATTGACTATACGAACGTTGTGAATGTCAATGTTAATATAAGGAACTATGATTTATAATTCATGTTAATAGTTTAGGTTCTATGAGAGGAAGGTTTTTATGTGCATTTATTTATGTAAATAACAATCTAATTTGTGAATTTGGTAGTTTTTACAAAATTAACCTAAGTGGAGGTTAGATTTCATTTTTTACTAAGAATTATGTAATCAACTGATTTTGCTGATGTAAATGTAAATATTTAAATTTAATAGGGGGCTAGTTAATTGTTTTTAATAGTTTAACAGCTGAAATTGAAATTTTTGTTAATATTTGAATTTCAGGCACGTGTTTATAAAAGTGTTTTAAATCTTAATAATTTTGGTATCAAAAGTTTGCTAATTTTTCATAGATTGCTTTTATGAATTTAATTTTTTAGAAATAAGTAGTTATTTATGCTGTAAGAGTCGTCTTTGATTTAGCTGATAAGGCGTTTTTCAAAGGGGATTTATTTCCAAGCTTGTGATTGGTGCATTTTCAAATTTGAGGTAGAAATTTCAGATTTTAAAGAATCAAGTGCTGCAAAAGTTATCAAACGGAGAGGACGTATTGTCTTGTCACTCCGAGTGTTAAATTTAAGTCAATTTGGTCGATTTTTGAATGTTGAGGGGCGGAGTCATATTATTTAATAATCAAAATGTGAGGTTAAGTGTTATAATTTGAATTTGCAAAACAAAATTTAATTTTCGTTCAACTTTAAACTTGTGTTAAAGTTATTTTGATTTAATAAATCGTACCTGGTGTTTTCCAAGTTGAAGATTATGTTTAATTTATCTACGATATTCCTAAAAAGTTAATTTTTAATTAGGTTTAAATGTGGTTCCTGAATTATAAAATTAAGTGAATTTCATTCTTACCTGTTTTGAGTTACACGTTCTTGATCCATTTGGAGTATCATGGCTTCGATTTCATCATGTTTTTGAACTTATATTTCGACATTTAACTTTTGATAAATTTTACCGTCGTTGTATTCCGACATAGTTGACTCAGCAGAGCACAGGTCAGATTCCTGCGGATATCTAATTAGAAGATATTTGAACTATTTTGCGGTGTAGTACATTTTAGAACCTTTGCGGATGAGAAATAATTATGCAGGTATTTAAATAATTTAGTCCTTAATTGTATGTAAGCTATTATGTTGGGGAAGCCACGTTGTTAATATAAAATGAACCCTGAGATATCTTATGCAATTTTATATGTGTGTTTATGTTAAATTTGACTTTTTAAGAAAATCTTGAATCTGATAATTTGTTTAATAATCTTATTTATTTTAACAAAACATAGCAACATATATATATATATATATAACGCACTGGACTGTACTGGCGTGGAGCACCGGCTAACCCGTAGGTCTACAATGTGCGAGCTGTAGCACACATTACAGGGCGGTAACGGATAGGTCGCCAATGGATGTTACTAGGGCACAATTCAAATATAAATATAATAAAAAAAATGTTTTCGCTATAATTGTAACAAAACTATATAATATTACTATTAATTAGGTATGATACAAATATACTTGCCTTTATCTTCCGTCAGCAAAGCTTATATCCAAAAAAAAATTTTTTAACTCCACTGCGGAAATTTACAATCTGTTCATTGTTTGAACAATAAGTAAATATGTTGTATGTGTTAATATCCAAAAATTTGTCTACATAATAATTAAATAGTGGTTGAGCGCCTGCTAAACTGACCGAAAATACTAAAATTAGCGATTTTTATTGTCACGGTTCTACGGTTTTTTGAACTAGTACATTGCATACCCAAAAAAAAAAAACGAAAAAATCGTAAGAAAAGACCCAATGTCAAGTTTTATCTAATTTTGATAGAAATCGGAACAATGCCAACGCCAGAATATATTTTGCCGTGCACTATACGTATTGTCTTTTACATTGGCCGTAGATATTTTATCCAACACAGGGTAGACATCCCTATTCTCGGAAAATACTGATAAAGGACTATAATGGTTTGTCGATTTAGAGGTTAAATTTGATACTGAATTATTAGGTCGGTGTAAGATCCTAAAGCGAAAACCGCAATCGCATTTAGTAAAGCAACTTCTTTTTCCTTTAAATTAATAAAATAACTATTTAAAACTGTATTACGCGAATATGCTGTTTGTGTACTGAATATTTCCAGTTTACTGGATTTTACATATCACATAATAAAATGGCTGAGAAATGCACCCTGAAGCGTATCTGATAGAAAAATTCCAACAGAAATTATTATTAAATACAGCAGTAGTTCGGATCACAACAAGGGATAAAATTTTCGGTTTGATCAAGTTCTACAACTATGATATGGAATCACGGTTTGGAGTACACCGTAAGATCATATTGTATACAGAAGATGACAAGTAATTTGTTCTGCTAAATCACAATTTGTTAAACAAATAAATTAGCAGTGGGTGCTAATTGCAGAATATGGCTACATCCTGAAGAATAATATCGAAACTGTTCTTCTAGCGAGCATTTTTCTCATGAAATTTTTTAAATACTTTAATTTTCAGCAAGTTCAAAATGCTTCAGTTATTTCTCTTTTAATACTTGTAAGAACGAAAATGCAATTTCAGGTGTGCTTCCTGTAAGAAATAGTCAAACTATTAAGTAAATAAATAATAATATATTCAATTCATCTGAATGGATTTCGATTTTTTGGCAAGTTTGTCAAGTACTCTCACAACGAAGACCATCTATTTATAATGGAGCACGTCGTTTTGAAGTTATAAAACCCCAGCGAAGTTGAAAAGCGAAGCAAGGATTACGCTGTCATATGGTCTATTAAAAGTTGAATTTTACGATAAAAACCGCCATCTTCAGCGAGTTTAGGTCTTTACCGTATGACCTCCATTGCCTTCGAAAGTGTTTGCTTAAAATGTTTTTTATTTGAGTCAACTGCGTTCCTTTTATTGCTTTAATTTCGAAACGAACGAATTTTTGGAGGCAGAGACGAAAAAGTATGAGAGTCCCTGACCGGTATATCTTGGATTTTATGAAGGTGTCAACCCTTGGCCTTGTTTCTGCCGCTAATATGTCCCTTGGTAGGAGATATAAAACGCTAGCCTTGTTAGGAACTTTTTTTCTTTTGCACAGACATATTTGTATCACTTACCTGTCACCTAAGGGTGTATTTGGTTTTTTTGCTGCCTGTAGACGGATTACATTTTGGTGACCTTTACCGGGGTCGTTTAGAATTATTTTCTTAAGCACAAGATAGCGATAGCGCGTTTGCCTTTATTTGTAACATAACCTGTGATGTTTTAACTATTACTTCCAATATTTAATGTATTTGTTTCTTGAGTAAATTCTATGGCAATTAACTGTGCTGGTATAAGGAACTCTCAGAATCATGTCTTACGACAAAAGTACAACATGCAAACTTATTAATACAGAATGGGTCAGCTAAGTTGTGTGACCGTAAAAGTGGTTGATGCAACCCAACATACAAATAGCATGGCAACCAAAATTTTTCTTGCCGCCCTTATGCAGTGCCGATTAAAGAATTTAGAAAAGCGAGCAGAAAACCCGCCGCAGACTAAACAATTTTATTAAAAACGGCATGTAACTAATTTTTGACCATGTGACGCCTTAAATTGTAGGATTTTTAATTTTATTTCTATGTGTTATTATTATTGTTATTATTCTTATAAGTCAATAATAAATACACCACTGAGGCCCTTATACCAAAAACAAAATAAAACTTAGTAATAACAAGATTTAAAAAACATTTTGCTGTTAATGAAGTAAAAAAACATGTATTGAGTAGGTACACACATTATTAAACAGCCCAGAAAATCTGTTTCATAAACTTTAACATACATTCTTCTTCGAGTGCTTTATCTCTTACGACATGTAGCGACCTTTTCTCTTATGCCTGCGTTGCTCGTTTAAAGCACCACCGACAAAGAGGACCTACAGTTTAACATAGGCTCTGAACCATAGGAAGTGTAAACACTTCTACTCCAGAGAAGATTTGCTAGACAGAATATCTCGTTGGTTTGCCAACTTCTACTATTATTCAATGAAAATCTGTCATTTGTGAGAGAAGTGCATAATCAACGTCGATGGTTTAAATGTTTGGGGAGGAACTGTAGGCGAACATGTCGTTGGTCCATACTTTTTGAAGGACTCCTGATTGATCAAATGTATTTACAATTTTTAGAACACAGTTTTTGGAATTTATTAGAAAATATTCCGTTAAACATTATACAGAACTTACTGCTGCAACATGATGGGGCCCCTCTGCACTTTAATTTGGACGTTAGAAACGTTTTAAACGCTGAATTTCCCAATAAATAGATTGGGAGTGGAGGTTCAGTGGCTTCGCCGGCAAGGTCCCCTAACCTGAGCAAATTAGATTTCTTTTTGTGAGGGATTGTAAAAGATAAAGCTCATAGAATTATAATAATTCTCTTATGCACCGATTAAATTTGTGTGTTCAAGAAAATGACCGAGATATAGAGCACTTACTATAATTTTAAATGTGGTTCTTAATGGATCTTTGCTCACAATACTAAGTCCTACATTAATCCATAGTAAGAAGTTATACCCTGTCTTACTTCACTGTTTATTTCCAACGGTTGTCAGCAGTGTTTAGAAACGCTACTGTTTATTATTATTGGTATTGTAACTGCTAGGAAAAAATACGTTGATGTTAATATACCTTGTATTTGATTATTCAAAACGCTATTTCAAAACGAAAAACGCAAGTCATATAAACGTTTAAGGGTCATTGAACGATTACCTCGAAAATGTGAAGTTTCATTTAAAAAAATATATACGTATTAGCATTTGATTTTTATTAAATGTGGTATAAATTAGGAACATCCTGTATACAATATTTAAATTCTAAACAATACGCAACCTATCTGAAAATTTGTATGTGTAAACTGCAAAATAATTTTGAAAAATTGTATACCGATCTTTAGATACTAACTGTTAAAGATAGACCGTCATTTTTTCAAAATTTAAGAGAAAGTGAATTATTATGGAAACCATTAGCGATAGATATATAAAACGCTATATTGTTGTAAAGATAAAAGAATAAGGAATCGAAAAATGTAATAATATACACGATGTTTAACACATGTTAAAACTAAACTCCCTGTATTGTCAGCAATACTTTTTATGAACAGTAATAAAACGAACAACTTTTTTTTAAGTTTTCCCCAAGCTGCTATAATGAAAGACATTAGGAAACAATATCACACTATTATGTCACCCTGTAGAATGCTTTCCATCACTGCTCCCCGAATTTTCCCTCAATTTGTGATCCTTACTAAAATATATGTTATTTTAAAATACTAAGCGAATACTAATGATTGATATCAGAACCCATAATATAGTATGAAGCAGGCCCAAACATGGAATAACACAATTATTTGTTGTCAAATAACCGAGTTTTAAGGGAATCACTGATTCGCCGGGAAATACTCATTTTAAATATGAACATATTAATTTTTTGAAACGGAACATTTTGCCGACCCTGAATGCTACCGCCTGGGTGCGGTGCACCCCTTGCATCTCCGGATTGACGCACCCCTGGCTTTTCCTTTACCATAATTAAATTGATCAGAGTTGTCTACTTATGACAGTATTAAGTCGAGCTGTCACTTTAGTTACATTTTAAGGAAGATGTTATCAGATATCGAAAAAACAGATTTGCTGCTTATTTCTGGGAAATGTCGCGAAAATACGGTTGCAGCCCACAACTTATACAGAGTGCTAAAAAAAAAAAGATTCAGAGACTTTGAGGAGTGAAACTATGACCCAAAATATGACGAAACGTTTTAATGAACGGTTTAGGAGTCACGAAACATTTTGCGTTTACACCACTTTTTTATTATGTACAAACAAACAAACAAATAATTATAATGTAGTTTATGAACAAACAGCAAAGGCAAAAAGTCAAATGAGATGTTCAAAGTGTCCTCCCTGCATTTTAAGGCAAGCATGACATCTCCGCCGCATGGACATTCGAATTCTTTCGAAAACCCCCCACACCGTCACGGATTCGGTGGCATCCCTGATCTACTCGTTGCTGCAGCTCATCGAGGTCGTTTACACTAACGCTTTCAAATATCGCCAAAGGGGGTTTAAACCATCTTCGTCCAAAAGTTTCGTATAAATGCTCTCCAAATATTCAATGAAAAACGTACCTCATGTTTGGATTCCATAATAGCATGGGGATTTTCGTAGGCCCACACATGGGTATTGTGGAAATTTAAAACTCCATTTCGTGTGAACCCGGCCTCATCAGTAAAAAGAATATTGGCAAGAAAATTCTGGTCCTTGGCATCATTGCGTAGAAACCAGCGGCAAAAAACCAAGCGTCTTTGATGATCAGGAGAATTTAGGGCTGTACTCGTTGTACATGGTATGGGTGAAGCTGCTGCTCTTGTAGGATTCTCCAAACAAGATTACTAATTCCTACCTCGGCTGATATTCTCCGCAAACTTGTATCCCGATTCTGCTCTATCCGTGCTAATATTGCCACTTCTGCCTCAGGGGTGCACACCGACCTTAGTCTCCCGGAATTATGGGACTGTTTCCCAAATGAACCGGTATCACGCAAATCTTTGGTGTAGTCTTACAAAACAACGAACTGAAGGGATCTGGCGATTGGGATGAGCGTCAACATACAGACGTAGCGCTTCTCTGGCATTAGCACGACCATACATGAAATGCATGTCGGCCAATTCAATGTTAAAGTAAACAGGCATAGCGAGAATTCGAATTGTGCACTAACCACTAAATGTCAACCTGTATGACTTACGATTAAAAAAAAAGATAGGCGAAAAAATGCACAACTGCTAGAAAAAGGAATAATCCTTTGTGTCTCCGAAACCGTCCATTTGCGGACCCCCGTTCATTAAAACTTTTCTTCATATTTTCGGCCATACTTTCACTCCTCAAAGTTTGTGACACTTTTTTTAGCACCTTGTAGATTAGGCGTTATGCAAATAGGAAAATATTCCGCCTTGAAACTTATTTAAGAAACGAAGGTAAATTTGTTGATTCCGGAAGACATGGAAAATTCACTAGCTTTGCTAGAAGTAGTGAATACAATTTCCTTGTATATGGAAGAAGATTGAAATTTTGAAAATTTCATTCATAATCAAATTCTTTTGGATTCATTTTTTTTAAATCGTGTTGTGTTTAGCGACGAGGCAAAATTCTCAATAATGGTGAAGTGAATATGTATATCTTGCACTATTATGCACAAAGAATCCGCACTAGAAATGTTATATCCATTTTCAATGCGATTTCTTTGTAAATAGTTTAATCGGGTTGTTGGAAGATGTACTAAAAAACCATTTGTAGAAATTTGATTACTGTCTGCACTATAGTTGAATTGGAAGAAGAGCTGTGAGTTTATGGTCACCAAGAAGTTGCTATATTTACGTTACTGGACTTGTTTGTTTGAGGTACAAATGAACTGAACTGAAATCGGTACTGAACTCCAATATTAAATGAGTACGATTTACAAAAGAGCATAATTGGTACGGTCTGCTACATTACTACACTTTGCTGTTATTTTTTTGTGGTTTCCCATTTGTTTAGTTTTTAATAAAGTACGGTTGCATCAATAGGTGGTTCTTGATAAATACTAACATGATTAATATTAATAAAACAGCTAGCTACTACAGGAAGAGATTAACATATCGGAAAGTAACAATGATCCATTTCTATAAAAACTCAATAATCTCAGGTAAAATAATACGTGTATTCTAGATTGCGCGAATGCTCTTTAAGGGGGACAACTTAGCTGGCTCACCCTGGATAACAAAATCAAAAGTTAATATTATTTTAGTATGGGTAATACTGTAACGTTACAGAATAACAACAAACAAAGGTTAAGCGTCTAAGGACTGTGACGTCAGAATTTCGCGCTGTAAAGCCTTTTAAGTAAAGTTAGTAATTTCCTTAACACAATTTTTACAGTTTTCTAATTGATTTTACAATTTACAAGATTGGAGGACTATTTATTCCGTATTATGCCGTTTCAATCAATTTGAATCTACCATATGTACGTTTAAAATATATTATCCGATGCCACAAGTAAAAATCTATTACAAAGAATATGTGCTTGCGTCTTTCTAGAAAAAAAGGATAGTCATAGAGGAAGACCATTATTCACTGTAAAAGAGAAGAAAACAAAAATAGCCGGTTTTAAATTTAGAACTTTCCTCACAGCCATTTTTCTTTCGCAAATGCATTGATCAATTCATCACGATTCACATATAAACTGACACTGATACTTAAAATGCAAATATCATTTAATCAATCTTGCTATATTCTCGTTCTTATATAGGTTCTTGCCATTTTAATGGCAGAGAAAGATCGCTCTGTGCTGGAATATTCAATAATCAGTATTTGGATAAACTTAAAAACTTTTTTGTAGGGTACAAAACGGTATCAATTACCACTACTTCAAAAAGCCCTGCTTCCTTACTTCAATTAGTGAATTTCTAATCACTTTATTTCACATAAAACTATTGGTGTGTTATACTAAATTATATTAGTTGACGAATTTTTCCGTGAATTTTTTATTCTATAGATTCTTTTTCTATTTATTGTTCTTTTATAAACTCGAAACTAACAGATGTCAGACGTAAGTGCGCTCATCGCAAGACGCTAATTCTTCTTTTTTCGGGTGTTTAGAGTTCTACGCTGTTGAGAAACATCGATTTCGCATTATATACATCTATTATTATATATATTCATTTGCTTCAGCTCCTTTATAATCCAAATAACCTACATCGCATAACCATCGCTGAGACAAAATCTTAATAGGAAGATAAAACGTTTCTGTTGTTACCTGTATCACTTGGTAATAGTTACTGTTCATTTATTTCATAACGAAAATATGATATAGTCAGTGAAATCACTAGCTATATTCATGTACACCATAGAATTAAATAGAGATATTTGGCAGAATGCC
Source organism: Limonius californicus (assembly GCA_014611495.1). Classification (NCBI taxonomy): domain Eukaryota; kingdom Metazoa; phylum Arthropoda; class Insecta; order Coleoptera; family Elateridae; genus Limonius; species Limonius californicus. The sequence goes on from JABXWE010038056.1 coordinate 16,944, forward strand.
ATAGAAAAGGTTTTGGTTTTGGTTGAAAAATGCTAAACAATAATAAATATCAGCAAACACTTGAGATCATCGAGGGTAAAATGTTTACTGAAATTGAGAACGATTTGCAACAACCAAAAATGATGTAAATCAGTAGCATAACTAAACAGCACTAAAAAGCACACAATATGATCTGCTTATTTAGCTTATTTAGATATTACCAGAGGAAACGTGGAGGTGGCCCACAGATTCATAATTATTTTTATGTATGTGTGTATTCACACAGGAAATATGCCGATCACTCAATCAAAAGCTTAGCTGAATTGGTTTTAGTGCATTTTCTGCGGCCATTTGTTTGAATATTCATGCATGTATTTTCCTTTTATTTTATTTATAACTCTATTATAATTTATACTATCAAATAGCAAACATAACAGGAAAAATGAGAATACAAAATGACTATACGGAATCGAATATTTGATGCTCATTATAATTAGTAAAAATTATCTATGAAACTGATTTATAGATAGACTGATACATATTGGTATAATTATGAAAGCTGTTAATTGTGTTCCTGAATATTGCCGTCGAGCGGCAATAAATGTGGTAGCAATTTGTATACACTGAACTGCTAGTTTGCGTTAGTACCAAGAATGAATCCGATGCAGATAGAACAAGAACCCTACTAGTGTTACATATATATATATATATATATATACAAGGTGTTGAAAGAATATATTCGGATATTTTACCCACTTACAGATCCCATCAATACAAACAAAAAAGTCGTAATGAATATGGGTTAGAAAATCAACCGTTTTCAAGATACAGCCAAATTATTTACGCAAAATGGGAGGGCACAATCGTATTTATCACGTCTGCTATGGAAGTGGATAAAACAACATTTGTTTGCGTTTTTGTAAGTGTCAATATTGTTATTGTTGTTGTTGGAACATGTATACCAATGCGGGAATGGCAGATATGCATTTCATATATGGTAAGGTCAATGGTAAAATTCTTATGCCGAAGCATTTCCAAACCGAGCATACGTGTGACAAACTTTTTTACAAATTTGCGTCAACGTTTCTGCGAAGTTGGCGCATTTAAATCAAGAAACGGTGATGGTGGTCGGCCTAGATCAGTTTCTACTCCTGAAACAGAACTTAACATTTTAAGGAGGATTGAAGAAAATCCAGGTACCAGTGCTAGAAGACTTTCTGCCGAAACAAATATTAATGCTTGGGGGTATTAAAATTCGTTAGTTTATTCAAGCCCTGTGAATAATTTAAACAAATTGCGAGAACGAATAGAACATACCTGCCAGACTGTTCGTATGAATCCCGGAATCTTTGAAAGAATTCATTTTTAGGGAGATGCGAAGGATGTGTACAAATGGAAGGAGGACATGTAGAACATCTACTTTAATTATTCGTAATTAAAATGTTTTATTTACACGGCTATTTGTCTGAATGAGTGGGGAACTTACTGAAGTAACGAGTAATATTAATTTTATTAAAAAAACTCCATATCTAGAAAACGGTTGACTCTCGAACCCTTCTTTATTACGACTTTTTGTTTGTATTGATGAGATCTATGAGTAGGTGAAATATCCTAACGTATTTTTTAAACATCCTGTATATACGAGAACAAAATTTTAGCATCATAATTTTACTGTGCCTTTAGATTTTTGTGTGAAATAGTCTGGAAAAGGCACTGATCTCAACATCGGTTGTGTGTACCCATCAAGGCCAAATTATCAGGGACTCGAGATTTTACAGCTTCAGACATGAACGCGGTGCACTCATAAAGTAAAAACACAAACCTTGACTGTTTTAGCACACACCAGCAAAGTGTGGAACAAACAAGCAAGAATACAATATTACATTAGCATTGCAGTTTCTACATTTCTACTTACAGGGGGTTGCGTGTCTTCCCGTAGAGTCTCCCGTAGCATCTAGTAGCTCTGCTTTGGTGTCGCTACAGAACCGTGTCTGGTGGTTCTTGTTCGGATAGGGGTGACCTTAACTGGGCCGTCTTTATTAGATATTGTCTGATGCCACCGAGCAGTAGGCGTACCAAAGTCATTTGTTACGGCCAATCGAGCTTTTTCGACGACCCGTAACCAGATGGATGGAAAACGGCCTACAGCTTAGCTCAGAGGAGTAGGGGAAGTTCGTGAAAATCGCTTATGGGAGAAAATCTTTAGTTGTGTACAGGGTAAGTCAAACTAAATGGGCGCCACCTTCCAAATCCAGCTGTTTGTAGGTCCTCGTGGAAGGCCGAGAACCCAACAGCTTACGGGAATGAAATCTACCTTTATTGTGCCTCCTCCTGTATATTTGGAGCATGCAAAATTTTTACACAAACAAATACAGAGTACACAAAAATAAAAGAGGCAGTAAATTTTAAAACACATATAATGGAATTATTGTTATGCCGATATAAAAAGAAAAGACAGGAAATGGCATTTTTATGAGTTTACAAACAATATTTGAACGTGCAGGAAAACAAAACTCGTCGCCGTTGACGCACAATATTTAGGATATTTCAACGGATCTGTGTGGCCAATGGCGTAGAGTTTACAGGAAAAATACCGTATTAATATCTTTTACCATTAACAATAAATAAATGGCGACTGAAGATCGCTTTTAGGTTGCGTAAAACAAGTTCAATATCGTGGAATTTTGCAAGTTTGCGCGAGAAAAAGAAAAGGTTTCTTTTACACTGCACACAAAAACTGGTTCTTTACCTTGAACTTCGGTAGAGGCAGGCACAATTCCGGGAGAGTTGATTTCCAAATGCAGGAAAATACGTTAATTTCAACAGGCTGTTAACGTTGAACGAAAGACGGGACTTTGCGAACGATGGTATAAAAAAGCCGCACAGGGACGGGAGCTGGTCTTCGAAATTAATTTGCCCAACGGCGATCGGTCAGTTCACCAAGAATTGCCTTTACCGGGATTGAATCCAATGTTTCCTTTTAAATCCGGCAGTAGCCGATGGTCTGTTTAATACCCCTTGGTAAAACAGCGAGACGAAACACACATAACGGATACCCCTCGAAAAAAAAACCCAAAAGCCGCCCCTGCAGCACTAAACGTAATTACGGTTCCCGATTGATCTAGATTTCGGAGAACCGGAGTCATCATAGATTGAAAACTGACTGACTTAAAAACCCGACGGGAGTCTGCACCTTTTCCCACAAAAGGATTGCACCATATTTCTAAATGTTCTGAAAAGTGCTAGAATGAAAATTAACACGTGAATTCTCAAAAGTGCCTAAGGTCACGCGCGAGTAAAACAAGAATCGGTAGTTTTGAGCCTACAAAAGGGAACTGTCAACATAACCTAAACTTCGAAAAACAAAACAAATAGCGAAATGGTAACCCAAAATAAGACTGCAATTAAAATAACGTTATTAATTCCTACGAAGCGTCAAACAAATTACGGAGTTAATTCATATAAAGCGGCACATTTTAAAATGAATATAACACATTGTGATCTAGATCCAGACTACCTCCGCCAGTCGCCGTACGTACACCACAAGATAAAGTTTGAGAGACAGGTCAGTCTACCAACTACCTTGCTCGGTCAACTAGGTCGAGGTCAGTTCGAATAACAATGCCGAATCATCAACCCGCCAAGCACTACGTAGCTTAAAACGGAATTCTGCGCGGGTTCATTTACCCCCTAGGACATTGCAACTTGCAATCGCAATAATTAGAATACTAACAGTGCTACACCATCAAACGCAAAAGCATTATGTACAGCTTCATCCAGCAGCTATTACAGTACAGAGCTCATCTACACCAGCTTGTATGTAGTAAATACACTTCGTTTCATATGAAATGCACCACCCATAAAAAATAAAGCTACGGGTTTGAAACTTTGCTAAATAATGTTTCATTATTGCGTATGAAATTACCAGGTTTTCATAAAAAAAGATTAACAATTATAAGAATACAATAACACTGAAAACAAAATTAATAATGTGTAACATCGCCATGAACAGCAATGCAAGCATTTACTCGTCGTGGCATGCCTTCTATCAAGTGGTCTATGTACTCCTGGGATATCTCGTTCCATATAACCTCAAGTTGGTGTCTCAGCTCGTCTAAGTTGTTAGGAGCTCTTGCCAATAATCTTAGTCGCCGACCCATCATGTTCCGAAGATGTTCAATCGGCGGTAAGTCCGGTGATCGTGTAGGCCATGGCAATAATTGCAATTGCGTTTGTTGGAGGTACGTTCTAGCAATGTTTTCAATGTGTGGACGTGCGTTATCCTGTTGGAAAATACCGTTTGGCAATGTCTGCATGAATGGTACTTACACCGGTTCCAGGACATTATGAATATAGCGATGAGCATTTAAAGCGCTTGGGACGAACACAAGAGGTGATCTCCTACCGAAACAAATCGTACCTCAAACCACAACGTCTTTCAAAAAACTCTAGATTTCGTCTTTCGCCTCGATATCGACATACCTTCCTACGGCCGTCATTTGCCCACAAACAACAACATATTGATGAAAGACAGTAGACGAACACCACAACCACTTGATTTTTTTAATGGAAATAGTGATCATTTCATACGCAATAATAATACATTATTTTAAAAAATTTTCAAACACGTAGCTTTATTTTTAATGGATGGTGCATTTCATATGAAACTGAGCATATATACGTACACCCACTTCATTGCTTTCACTAATTATTTAACGCACATATTGTCACTCACTTATACCGAAACACGTAAACTTTGCACCCAGTCTGAGAACCCACACTTTAACTTGCTGACTACCCTAATTTTCACCTTTACTTAACAGTACTCCCCTGCGACTAATGCATTTCAGTTCTTGAAAAGGCAATAACCATGAATACTATTTATTAAACAAATTTAATCACAAGGTGTATACAAAATATAAAATGGTTAGTTCAAAAATATTATTCCAACAATGTGCAGCATGTTTATCCAAACAAATGGAATATAAAAAATAAAACGCGGTTTTGAATTATCTTTGAGAAACACTACTAGCACTCCGGGATTGTTATCCTCATCACTTGTTGCTTCTGTCAGGTAGAATCGGAAAAACAATTACCAAACAAAGTTTACATTTTTAGTAGTTCAATGTGTGCAGTACTTGTTCTTCAACAAAAGTAAACTGTAAAGTGCTTTTGATTCAACTATACAGAGCCTTGCATTTTATAATCCTAAATGTGGCTTCCAGGCTACCTAAGTTATGGTACGATATTAAAGCACATCGACACCAACCAATTCTTACGCAATAAATTTGTACGTATCTGTAAAATGGTAAATCGCGTACGCATATGCGCATTATGTAGGTACATTAAGGATGAACATAATTTATATAAAATTAATACAATTGAAAAAACTGAAACAATTTGGTTCACCTATTACTGACTTCACCTACTCAGTAAGTGCTAATGAAAGAGGACTTATTTATTATATACTTATTAAAACACATATAATTCACGTAGCTAATAAACACCTAAATATGTGTTAAGGGTCATACACAGTTATTATTATTTAGTTTCGCCGGAACCAATGTCAAATTTTTTATTTTTAACACTATTTGCTATGTATTGTAAAATATTTTAACAATTAAATAAAGTCACTCAGGAAGCTAACTAAAGTCACAAGAATACAGCAAATAATGATTTTCAGCGACATCATCAATCCGTTTTCGTCTATAGAAAGCTATTGTTGTGTTGAAAACATGATAGATTGGTATCAAATGATACAGAAAAGTGAAACTTGGTTAGACGACGGTGTGGTGAATACATTTATATTTATTATGTCAGTTTATCTCTGTTTAATGCACCACATCATATTATGACGGTAATCTGTTTCGCTTTTAGACATACAGTACATCAATCTCAGAATCATGTAATCTACTCACATAATGGAATTTCGTATGGGCCAAAAACATATTATAGATTTATTCTACTTTATAAAATTAGAATCTAGCACAACATTTTTTAGTATGGGGTGTGTGTGTGTGTGTGTGATTTTCTTTCTCTTTAGTTTGCTTAAGAGCTCACCAAAGAGACTCAAAATAAGCTAAAATTATCTTTCTCTGTTGTCAACGTAGCTATGTTAATAGGTGAGCTTTCATTTTGCCGACTATTTAACTATTAGATACCGTGTCCAAAATTGAAATCAAATGAAAAAAACATGAAACAAATCATAAGAAGTAATATAACAATAGCACTATCTCAGAAACGAATTATATTTTTACTTTCCCATACCTTATAGGTATAGGGTAAGTATTGAATTCATGAAAATTTTCGAAATCGATATTTTAACGGAAATATCCGTTTTGGGTCTCTAGGAACCCAAAAAAGTGGTTTTTAAAAAATGTCTGTCTGTGGGTGGGTATGTACGTATGTACGTATGTACGTACGTATGTGACGCTCCTACAGCCGAAAGTATTGCTCCGATTTTGATGCGCTT